>JAAALK010000080.1:1104358-1150675 GCA_019279435.1 Zizania palustris | reverse complement strand
TCACCTGTCTCGGGTCAAGAGGAGGGCCATGACCATACTCTGCTCTTCGTGTCGTGGCCTGATCTCCAAAAATAGTGAGCACTCCCGCCATGGCCATGACCATACTCATGATGTGCCACAGCTTCGAATTGATTCAACATGCCCCTTCCGAAGATAACATTGTATGCATACGGGGCATCCACAACATCAAAAATTACTTCCTCCATCCTGGCCAGTAGCCCCTCTCCGAAAGTAACTTCCAGGCCAATTTGGCCGAGGGCATCAAGAGGGGGTCCTGCGAAGCCTTGCAAAGGACGGGCTGCTGGGAGAAGATGCTTCCTGGAGATGCAAAGTTGATCAAAAGCTTGGACAAAGATAATATATGTCGAACTCCCTCCGCGATTAGCACTCTTCGAACCTCAGTCCCTGCTATGTCGGCAGTGATGACAAGTGGGTCTGCATGTGGAAACTTTATGCCAGCTGCATCATCTACGGAAAAAGATATCAGCACATGGGACCATTCAGGCATAGCAGTTGCAGATGAAGAGGTTCCAATATGGCCCACCTCTCTAACATATTCTCTTCTTTGCCTCTTCGACATACTTCCGAGGGTTCCTCCTCCAGAGATGGGGAGGACTACTCTTTTCCCTCGATCTTGACCATCTTCCTGCTTCGAAGGTGGCATAACATTGACCACCGGAGGCCGTATTGCAGGGTCGAAGTTTTCTATCCGTGCCACAGCCTGAACAGGCTCCGGACGTACTTCAGTCGGAACTCAGTCAGTAGTGCCTCGACCCGAAGTTCTTTCCAGATACTCGCCTCTTAAGGCAAGTATAGATTTGCACGCATCAGTCGTGTGACTCCGGTTCTCACCATGGACACAGCAGAAAAAGGCCTGGGCTTTGCCAGCCGGTTTCCCTAGCGGCCTCTAGCCGCTGGTCTTACTTCCTGAGGGCTGCGAAGTTCTTTGGGAATATTTCTGTGGGGGTGCAATGTTTAAGACTTCTGAACGAGGATGCTTTTGCCCCCGACGCCTATCGTGTTGAGCCTCGAAGCTAGGCCCCTACGGCTGTGTTGAAGTCTTCACTTCCAACTTAATTTCTTGCAGGATTGACGGGGTCGTAGCAGTTCTCCGAAGCCACCCCTCTTCTGACCTTGCATACTCTTCGAAGTAAGACATCAACTGAGCAACCGAAGATATCTGCTTCCGGTGAAGTTTATCAAGAAGACCTGCGTTGGTAACTCCCTCTCGAGCTGCGTCAACTACAGAAGATGTAGTTAACCCTCGAATTTGCAACTTCGTATGGGCAAAGCGTTTAAAATATTGTCTTAAAGTCTCTCCAGGGAGCTGCTTCACCTGGAAAAGACTTCCTGCCGACATTAGGGGTACGAAGGTACCCTGAAAATTGCTTATGAACTTCTTCCTTAGCTGCTCCTAGGTTCTGATTGACCCCAGCTTCAAAGACCAGAACCACCGTGGTGCCACTCCTTCAAGAGCTAGAGGAAAGCATTTGGCCATGGTGTCTCGCACCCCTCCGCTGTCCTCAATTGCTAATGCATAAGAATGGGAGAACTCCCCAGGGTCTTCATCTCCAGCATACTTGCAAACCTTCGAAGTTTTAAACATAGGGTCGAAGCGCACTTTCTGTAGCTCTGGATGCAGCGGAGATTCAGTGTCGAAGGACGCATTCTCCGGGGCTTCGGGATAATGAACTTCGTTGTCTTCGGGTATTTCGGGAATGACTGGGGTGGCCTGAGGGCAAAGCCTGTCTGTGGCTTCTTGTCGCCACCTTGCTACTTCGGCTTGGAGACTGACCATTTGAGCGACAATATCTCCAAGACCGTCTTCATCTCCTCCGGAAGGGCCTTCGGGTCTTGAGACCTATATGCATCAGTTCGAAGTGGAACTTGGGGTGAAAGAGGAACTCCAGGTGGTCGAAGTATGGATGGATTCGGGGAAGGAACTCCGTATGCTCGTGGAAGGGGAGTTCCTTCTGGAGTCTGAGGTGGAGGAAAAGTGGAAGGTCCTCCAGCCTCAATTGTGTCTAAAGATCTTGCTCCGGAGGTCCGAGGGGACCTCCGAGTAGGGCTACCACCTGAACTCCGCTTGGGAGGCATGATTTGGAAACTTGGTAGAGAACGAAGTTTTTTTGGACTAAGTTCCCCACGGACGGCGCCAATTGTTGGCGTAAAAGATTACGCTAACAGGTTTCAAGAGATTAAAAACTAACAAACGAAGCGTTTGTGGAAAAACTATTTCAAGCCTCCGAATTGGATAATAGCTCAAAACAGTTTGAAGATGTGTATTGAATAATCCAGTATTCGATCCCCATTACAGGGCAAAACGGGGGGTATTTATAGGCCCAAACATTAAGGAAAAGACCTTTGTACCCCTATATTACAACCGACATAGTGGAAACTATTAGGTACCCTTGATAGGGCTAGAACGGTAAAAGACTAATCTACTGAGATATAAGATAAATCTTCCATCCTAGCTGGCAAGAGGCTCTCTGAAGAGTCCAAGTTCGAAGATATACTTCGAACTAGAGTTCGCCTTCATCCTTCAAACTAGCTCCAAAACGCCCCCGGAGTTAGACATTGGAAGCCTTTGATTAAAGGGAAAATTACTCACATGCCATTATAATTTTCAGAAATTGCCTACATGCCACTGTCAGTGACTGTGGTGGCCCCCATCTGGCAGTGACACAACGATGGCATTTTGGCAAACCGTAAAAATTGTAATGGCACAGAAAAAATTAACCCTTGATTAAATCACCTGCCTTTGTCTTGTTGCAGCAATGACTCTGAGGATGAAATATTTTCCCCCAACATCGGCCTTATGACCGATCAACATGATATTCTAAGAATATCACATCCTTGTCGTGGTCATCGGCTCGATAGCCGATAGGCCATGCTACTAATGCCATATTTTATGTTCCCTTATCAGTTGCAGGGTCAAACTGATCGACATGCCTTGAACCCTTTTTCTAAGAACGTATGATCTGCACTGGAGTGAAGCATATATCCTAGGCCACACGTGTGTCAAAGTGTGACAAAAAAACACACCAACACTACGATATGACGCTGAATTGAAGATAACCTATCGGCTTTTACTCCGAAAAAAATAAATAAAATATACCAAATAACATGTCTATATCATGAAAATCATCACGGTAACTAGATTGGATCTAACCAAGACAGTAGCTAGTCACAATGATCTTAATAATAAATCAAAGTATCAGACATGCTTTATTTAGATGAACGGTATACAACATGAAAGATATACAATAGCAAGAGATGTCAGACCTAACCGATGAAGCCTCAAACTATCACACCTAGATCACATCAATCTAAGAGATCAATATGATGCAACCTTAGACCTAACCAATACATCGAGGACAACTGACGACTGTACTGTTTCTATGTTCACCTGAAGAGATCAAATTGATGCAACCGTGAGGATACTGACCAAGTTGATACGGTCATCAGGGTGGCAGGACTCACCTCTTCGCCAGAGATCGGAATGATGCAGCCTAGCTCTGAGTGCCAAATCCCATCGGGATTAACCTTGGAAGCCAAGTGTGGTGATGCACCGAGTAGTTGTTTGATAGAGTTGTGTGTTTCTAAGCTAACTAGGGGTACATATTTATAGTCTAGAGACTTGCCATCAAAGCACTCTATCTTAATCAATTCTGGATTTATCTTTATCTTCTCTTCATTTTTATCTTCGTCGGCTCCTCTACATCCAGTTATATTGTAACAACATGGACGGGCTTCATTGACCATCTTTGACCAGATCCTCTTAGACTTCTGTTGACCTTGTGGCATATTTAGTGGGCCTGGGCTTTACTAAATTTTGGCATCAACAGCAACCTTACATGCCAAGGCACAAGCTGACTAGGCCCGATCGAAGCTAGGCCCTAATGCCTCGAGCCACCTATAGACTGACAATAGGGAAAGAAAGGGTCCTTCCACCACCTTCCTCGTGACCACATGTGAATACCAACAGTGTGCTTTAGAGGTGGCAAGGAAAGGAAAGGAATATGGGTGGAAGGGTCTAGGCGGTTAGGGTTCCACCCGAGTTGCCCTCCTCAATGGAAATATAGTTTACACCTTTAGCTTCTACAACAAGTCATATGTAACCTAGGGTTTTGATAAGAAAATATAAAAATGACTAGGTGTTTACACCATAATTTGGACCAGCGCACCATCGGCTTGATGAAGCAGCTAGGTGGGGAAGAGCTGATGGGCTATCGATAGAGGCTTAGGGTCTATTTGGTTCAGATTGTTGAACTAGCTTCCTAGCTCGGAAGCTAGAATCTGAACCAAACACCTCTTTTGGTCACCCAGCTTTTCTAGAATCTGTAGATTCTCATAGTACAAATTTGAAAGCTGGTATAACCCAGATTTCACAGATTCTCAGTTCAACTTTGAATGAATATTATCTACCATGCTATTAAAACATATCAGTTCATGTAAAATTTGAAAAATTAAAATTTTAATAAAATATATAATTTTAATATAAACATTATAAAATTTCGTGATTAGAATGATTTACATGTAAAAGTACACATTAATAATATAACTAAACATCACGAACTACCAAAATATAAATCCGCATTTATTTCAACCAAACAGCTTCTCAGCTTTTTTACAGCTCACAGCTCACAGCAGTTTTTCTACAGCTCACAGCTCATAACAGCTTTTTCAGAATCTATAGGTCAACCAAACACACCTTTAATAAGCAAATATGGACTATGGGCGGCGTGAGCTGATGCTTTTTGTTAGTTATCATTTAGTTAGCAAACAAATAAGTCAGCTAATATTATGTGTTCTCTATAGATAGCATGTCTAACTAACTATAAATATGTAAGTCTAGGTTCATTGTAAAGGAATTCATACAACCAACCAATTAACCCTTCAGTGCATCGTCAACTTTAGGTATGTAGCATTAGGGCGATTCCTCACCAAAGTTAGGTTGCATCAATTATGTCTAATCTCTGACTTTGACGGGGATATCCTATTTGGTAAACTGATTAATGTGTTCATGGCTTTCTCGGTTGAGTCCGATATTGTGACCAGATTGAGTAGGTTTGATAGTTATTGGTTCATTGCATTGATTCACTTTCTCATATTATGTTTTATTGTTCGGATCTATGCATTTACCAATCATGATAGTTCAATACACTACCACACAAATGGTCTTTCGTAACACAACCTTAGTGATGGGTAAAATACGTGTGTTAGTAATACACTTTTAGTGATGGGATGTTTCACATGTGTCAGTAATGCTGCATTATTAGTGACAGGTCACAATAGAACCCGTCACTAAAGAAGGGGCACCCCCATTAGTGATGGGCCATACTATAACTTATCACTAAAGATCATCATATAGCGACGGGTTATATTTCCACCTGACACTAAAGAGCATCAATAAGATGTATATTAGTTAATCAACCGTCACTGATGACTCTCACTAATAAATAGGCAGGGCACCGAAGTAAATCATCACACTTTCATTTCGCGCAACACTAACCCTAGACTCTCGCTGCCGCCATCACCTTTGTTGTGCTCCTCACCTCTCTGTCGTCGTGCCCTTTGCACCTCTGCACCTTAGTTGCATCCTCATCCTCGTAAGTTTTTTCATGCTTACTATTAAATTTTAATTTATAAAATCATTTATCTGAAATTTTCTTATTGAATTTGTGAATTATGGATATGGCAAGAATCTCGGTAGGTTTATTCTTTGAGAGTTGATTATGTATGTAAAATAAATAACGTGATCATCAATAAGAAGTTAGTGGTAAGTTATTTGCACATGTCGTTGGTTAACTAGATCATCTATACAGATAGCCTTCTCTAACTAGCTTTGCTTAAATTTTATTTTATAGTACTTTTCAAGGAAATATTGTGAAAATTATATCACACCTCACCTACACCACCAGACCACCGATATTCAGGTGGCAGCATAAGGGTCTAAGGCAGGTCCAATTATGATGCATAAAGCGACATATGGACGGTTCTATCTAACTACAAATTTGGCCAATTTCTTCGTGATAACTCGTTAGAAGTTGGCACAGTATGTGCCTTCCATTTCAACATCAATAATGGTGCAATTTATGCTAGAATGTATGTGTTGTAAACCTGAAGTATGATATTGTAAACTTAGGGTATGATGTAATATTAGGTTATAAATCTTCTATGATGAATTATTTGTGTTCCATGATAAATTATTTGTGATGAGCTTTAGAATGTTGGCTGCTAAATCCTGGCTCTGATTCAGAATGCAGCCTAAAATCTATTTTTTTAAAATGACCATAATATTAGTGATGGGTAATAATAATTAACTGTCACTAAAGGATCCTTTAGTGATGGGTGAAATTACCACCCGTCATTAAAAAGTAATAGCAGGTAAGATGATAGGTTCATTTTAGTGATCGTGAATATTGTTACCCATCACTAAAGGCCCTCTTATAAGACGGCGGCGGTGGAAGTCTAGCGTTAGGGATGCATCATCACTAAAAGATCCTATAGTGACGAGTTTTATTTGTACCGGTCACTAAAGAGACCCCTGTCGTCACTAAGATGTACCACCTGTCACTGATGACTCTCACTTATAAATAAGAGAGGCACCGAAGTGAATCGGCATGCTTTCATTTCGCGCAACCCTAACCCTAACTCTCGTCATCATCGTCGCCGTCGTCGTACTCCTCGCTGCTCTATCGTTGCTCCTGGCCTCCGCACCATCGGTCGTGTCACATGCACCATCGGTCATGCCACATGCACTGTCGGTTGTGGCACCTGCACCGTCAGCGCGCGCGACCGCTCTACTCGCCGCCACATTGGTTTCATCCTTCTCGTCCTTCTCCTAAGGTCCTCCTTCTCATCTGAAATGTTATTTGTCTTGTCTAACTAGCTAGCTTTGTCTTAATTTTATTGTTACAAGGTAACCAGATCTACTGCTTTTAGTCAATTTCTTTGAGATAACGCACTCGAAGTTGGCATGGCCATTCACGGTGGTGCTCCTGCCCGGACGCTACCATGTACGTGGTGGTGCTCCTAAGGATACCTATGATGGTGCTCCTGCTACCCATGGTGCTTCTCCTCATGCTGCCCATGATGCAAGTTGCCATAGTGATAGGACACTATCCAAGCTTTTGATATCACTATAAATTAGCTATTAGTTAGAAGTTAGTGAATGCTCTTATATATGGATCTTTGTTTTAGTCATGTTCTTCGAGATAACGAGTTAGAAGTTAATATATGTGATACTAATTTGGTAATGAATCTTTTGTGATGAATTGTCTGTGATGTGCTTTGGATGTTACATATGTTGGCTGCCAAATCCTTATGATTCAGGATGCAGCCTAAAATTTTATTATTATTTTTAAAATGACCATAATATTAGTGACATGTGATAATAATCACTTGTTACTAAAGAATACCTTAGTCTTCATCACCCGTCACTGAAGAACACATTAGTGACAGGTGATAACCGTCAACCGTCACCAAAGAGCCATAACATATGAGCCCATAGGAGTCTGATTGACCTTTTAGTGACGAGTATTTACTCGTCACTATTTATGTCACATTACTGACGCGAAAAGAGTGATAGGAGATTTGCCCGTCACTAATTATGGTTATCATCTGTCACTAAAGTGCTTTTCTATGGTAGTGATAGATTATATTAGATCAGATCATATGTCAATCATTAATAGTATGTTTTCTCGGTTAGGTCCGATTCATGGCGTTGACGAAGATGTGTGCGACTTGGTTTGGTTTGATCTATTGGTCCAACGTTTGTCGGAGTTTTAGCTGATGAGTTACTTGTTTTTTTGTCGATCAGTTTAATCTTACTTGTAATTATCTTGGTAACATACTTTTATGTTGCATTGGTTTAATTCCATCTACAGAAATTGATACTTTATGGCATTAGTACTAGAGCCCATAAATAGGATTTATATGCTCTCCATGATGCATCATAGTCTCCATGCATGTTATCAAAGCCGATGCCGAAAGGTCATCGCCGATAGTGTTAGAACATCTTATGTTGTCTCCTTGTCAATCATAGAGTTAAATTGATTGACATGCCTACTGACTCTACCAAGTTATTTAGAATATGTACTGGAGCTAAACGGATTCTTGTGAAGACGTAAAGATACATGTGATTTTTACGGTCAACAGGGCAACCCCTCGCCTGTCATACTAAAAAGGAGTATAGAGGAAAACACTTCACCTCATGTAAAATATACACACATCTTATTTCTAGTTTACCACCTAAACCAACCTTTATATCCAATTATTGTAAATATTGGTTTGTACTCCTATTGCTACGTCATGGAATCAATAAATTGACCGACATAAAGCACAAACCTCTGTCAAAATATTGGTCTTGAGTTTCTCATTTACACCTTAAAGCTAGTTGCCAAATGCACTGGGTAATGGAAATTATCATCCGGCAATGGTAGATCTCGCTAAAACGCAGAACTGTTTTTGCAAAGCAAGTGGTGATCTGCTCCATGTCATGTTTGCTTCTTTTGCACAGGTGTTTGCTATTTGTATAACATTTACAAATCCCAAGCGTCCAAGCACTTTGTTGACAAATTAACGGTATACGTGGTGGAAAGAAAGAAATACCGGCTATATTTTTATTAAATTAATTAGTCGGTTGAGGTTTAGCCGATCCGGAAAATTCTCTTTGTTTTGTTGTTGCACGGTGCATCCTCTCCTCGTGCTAGAGGGTTAGAGCCTATCTTGCAGAGTTCCACATGTTTAAAAGGTTACGTTTGAAATATTAAGTTTTCTCAAGTTCAAATTATAACTCTAGACGGTAAAACTTAATATTTATAGAATTTACAAATGAACTTGAATACAAATCTATGAAATATTGTTTTTTTCTATATTCTCAACTGCTATTTCATATAGTATAATAAAATGGTTTAAACATTTATTTTTAATATAAAAATTAAATTGCTCTTCTAAATACTTTTAATTTATACACAACTCCAAAACTAAGACTTCTTAGATCTAAGTTTGATTAGTTTTTAAAAAATGAATTGGAGTTTTGACAAACTGGATCTTACTTTGGTGGGCGTGGGAATTGTCCTCTTCTTCTGAGAGATTCGATGAGATTTTTTGTTCGATGTGATTGTTTGTTTGATCGATTTCAATTTCAGATTCCTTTTATCGTGTCTAGTTGTTCACTCTTCACTCGCTCGATTTTGGATTTCTCGCGTAATTCTGGCTCGCCAGTTATGATTTCTTGGTGAATTCTGGATGAATATGCTCCCGCGGCGCGGCGGTGGTGATATCAATCAATATCTTCCCCGATTCACCAACTGATGAATCTCTCCGAATTTTACTCCCGTTCAAACTCAATTTGGAAAATTTACCGCTGCGGCTGCGAGTTATAACGCCAAGATTCGCGCGGATAGGATAGCGTCGGATCGCGCCGACACGCGGGCGGATCTGAGCCGTGCGTTTTTTTGCTCCAGGCAATCTCAGCCGTCTGTTTGCTCAGTGGCGCTGTTTCATCTGGGGAGTGGGGACCACGTACGCATCCTTTAACTTGGCAGCATCTTCTTCCTCACCCACCACCCAGCTTTCTCCTCCATTTGTGCGCATCTACCTCTCTGACTCTGTCTCTGCGAATCGGGAGCACAATTCTTGCAAATTCTTGTCGTTTCTACGTGGTTTTGCCTCGATCTGGTCGAGTTCTTGGTTGTCTAAATGCCCCTCTGGTTGATTGGTTCTTTAATTCTGCCACCCTTGCTGGTGGGTTTTACTTCTCTGATGGTTTTGTTGGATCTTGAGCTGCTTCTTCGTTCGTTCGTCGACACAGGGGTTCTAGATTCGAGGGGCCGTGTGAAATTGTCTTCTTGACTTGTTTGTTCGGTCGATCTGTCGCATCTCGTGGTTCGGTTGCTTCTTTTCTTTGATTTGTGAAGCTTTTGTTTCGATTCTGGCGTGCCTGTGATGCGAGCTAGCAAATGGTGAATTCGATGAATGTGCTGGGTGCGCAGACATTGTGATATGCCTTCTTACGCAGTTCATCTGAGGCACGCAAAAATCGATTTTCCCCCTTCTGTACTTCAGTTCATCTGAAGCATGCAAGGATGGATTTTTCTTCCTCTGCCCGTCTTCTTTCTTGCTGCCCCCCAATCGAGCTATTCTGTTGGATTTGTTATCAGTTTTTGTCTTCCGGTGCTCTTACACAGAATCAATTACCTGCATCTAGTTGGTGAATTTGTGATTGAATTTCACTTAGTTTCTGAAAAAGTGAACTCTGAAATTAAAGGATGGTTAGATTCGTTGCAAATTTTAATGGATTGAGAATGCTTAAAAAAGAGAGAATATGTAAATACACAGTAAATTTATCCATTAATCAGTCGTACAGACTTCACATCATGTCGTCGCATCAGAATGGATACAAAGCCTTTGTTCACTCAGAATTTGATTATAATCTTCAGGTGAACAAAGCACTAATTATCCGGTAGTCGTTAATTTTGATTGGACCAATGCTCTAGATCTAAGCACACCCGATGCTGTGCAAAATTTTGTTACCAGTTGGGCACCTCCTTTTGGTCATTATATGGATGTATATATCTTAGATGAGACCTATCTTAGATGGGTCTCATCCGCAATCTTTTTGGATGCATACCTGCATAGCTGTTCAGTTCGAACACAAAATCGATATGAAGGTGTGTCTTGAATATATCAAACCTAAAAAAACAGACCATTCAATCATTGTAGTTTCTTGAAATTCCTTGCAATCAACTTGTAGAATATGGAGGGAGAGAGTCTGAAATGGTATTTGTTTGCATCTCATCAATTGATCAACAAGAGAGTGACGGAATGCGTACCTTCTACAAGTCTTTGGCCCTTGACAATTACAAACTTCTGCACCACGTAAAATTGCAAAACACATCTCAAAGGTTACAATCTGAAGAGTCGCAGCATGTGCTCATCCAGGAATTTAATTGCCAGTTAGAGTGTTAAACCCACACTCTTGCTGCTACTTCCGGTCTTGACAAGCAAGCAGAGGTGGGCGCAAGATTTATACTATTGGTATTCAAAATTCCAGATAATAAATTTTTTATGTGCATAACGAAAGATAAAAACAACAAATCATATAGTTTAATTTAGCATGTAGACCCATTTACCCATGTGAAAAAAATAACTGTCAGTATTCATCAATCCAATCATTAAGATTTCAACAAACAAATTTAAACGAGAATGAAACAGATTCCACAAAGAATGAAATAAATTCCATCACAGATTTTTAACATATTTCTTTTGTTTTCGGAGAAACGAATCTAGAATCCTGGATCTATGGATCTAGACTCGGGACACTAGGCGGGGAAGCGACACTAGGAACCTGGCAACCGACGGGGGGAGGAACGGGGGCCTGGCGCAGGGAGCCCGATGGGCGACGAGGGAGGTGCGGGGGCCTAGCACAGGGAGCCCTAGTGGTCGATAGCCTTCGACGAGTCGTGGAGATACTTGAGGATCCAAGTGAGGTCTATAAGACTAATAGACTATAACATTAATTATATTATACCATGATTTTATTTTTAAAATAAAAGTATTAAATTAGTGGTAAGAGTAAGATGATTTAATTATCTGTTTCTTTATGTTTCATTGCAAACAAAAAATATGGGGGTCGGTAGTGGTAAGATTAAGATGATTTAATTATCTGTTTCTTTATGTTTCATTGCAAACAAAAAATATGGGGTGAGAGAGGCTTGAACCCTAGACCTCATGATCTCAGCAACTAAAATAAATATGCACTAGCCAACTAAGCCACCAATCCATCTTATTGGTAATAATTTTTTGATGTATATACATAACATACACTATATATATAATTTTTTGTTACAAAAATAATGGGTATTCAATTGCATACCCTTGAATAGAAGTGGCCAGCCCCTGCAAGCAAGTGGCCTTTGATTGGCTGCAACTTAAGAGATGAGACATATATATGGCATTTGCAAGCGATAGTCACCTACAGAGACACAACGTGTGACAGACCGTGAAAGGAAAAACCGCAGAATTAAATCAACACCTAGATCATGCATATACACTGACAGATAATGACATCAGATGGTATTTGCAATTATCATCGATTGTTCAAGAAAAAGAAACGGAAGACTAAACAAAAAATAAGTCTTCATAAATCTCTCACCTATAAACCATGTGTTTAACTCCTTAGTCTTTTAAATACCGTTACTTAACCTTCTAAGATAATTTAAACAAGCAATAAGGCTAGACAAGATTGTTTTTTTTCTTTTTTTCTTCTGTCCTCATCTCCTTAATGTTAATATTACTGTTAAATCCTTTCATCTTTCCGAAAAGTAGAAGAAAGAAATATTGGTTGGTATGAGGCGACTGGTTGGTGTCTAATGTGTTACCGCTACTAGTTTTGCTAGATTTAGCATTGGATCTAAACATAAGGCTGAGAAAAAAATGTCTTTTTTGTTTTTTGACACAAAGATGGCTGAGAAAAACCACAACTACACTGTGTAGAGATTAACATTTTACTCATGTTGTAATCAAATGATCTACTCCTTATCATCAGCTCTTGTTTTCCTAGCCAAAGAGAGTGAGGAAGGGAGGAGACGCTAGAGTGAACAATAAGTCTAGGAGGCGTGTCTGTTAGTTTTTTATATATGTGTGACTAAATATAAAAATCTTATCTAACGTAGCATGTTAGCGGATGAAAACCACTTTATAAAAACCACCTTAAGAGGTTAAATAAATGATATTTAAAAGGTTAGGGGTTAAACCCACGATTTAAACAAAGAACGCTACTTTTGTATGACGCAGAGATACATTCTTGGTCACCATTCTAATGTTAGACCTCTTGTACCCCAAAGGCCTTCCGGATTTCAGCTATGACTCGGCTTGAAACATCAGGATCAAACATCCTCGGCAAATTTGAAGTCAGATCGACCTCGATTGACTTGGATCTTACAATTTGGTCCCTCTTTATCATGTATTCTCTCTCGCCTTCTTCCATTTTTGAAGTATGATCGGCACAAGTATCGAGCCAAATTTGAAGAAGCTCCTTAGCAGCTGTTGCTAGTTGACCACGCACTACCTCGTCCATGATACTCCCTCCTCCTTGTCCACAGTCAATGCTGACTAATATTGCTGTTGGTGAACAGGCACTGCGCACGAAGAGAGATTGTGATCTGTATGGACGTGCCTGAGGCAATTCTTCAATCTTTTCTCGCTGTTTGTCCAGCTGAGTATTTTCATAGTACTTCTCTAGGTATTCCGGGTGAAGTGCGAGGTCTTTCCGTGGGAGAAGGTCCAGAATCACCACAATCGAAGTTGGGTTACCTTGTATAAGTTCCATGAGGAAATGTGGAGCATCCGTCGATGCATTCAAAAATATGAGAAGAGATGTGATGTCAATTGCACCATTTGGGACTTTGCAGTGAAGCGAGGACTGGAGCATAAAATCAATCTGCAGCCAAGAAAAGACTGCTTCAGCCGCATTTGTCATTCCTTGCAGAATAAGAAATTGCCCTACTAAGGGTTAGTGTTAGATTGGGTTGTAGATTTTGAAAAAACTGATATTTGCTATAAGTTATTAAAAACTTGATGTGAGCTATAGAAAACTAAGACACTGTTTAGTTAAAATATCTATGGATTTATATTTTAATAGTTCATAATGTTTAATTACATTATTAATATATAATTTTACATGTAAATTATTATAATTATGAAATTTTATGATATTTATACTAAAATTATATATTTTTGAATTACACTAAAATAATTTATTTTAATAAAATTTTATCTTTTAAAATTTTACATTAACTGATATGTTATAATAATATGTTATAATAGCATGGTACACAAATTTTTTAAAAAAGTTGAACTTATAAGCTGCGAAAGTTTACTATATAAAATGCCTAACTATTCCATGGATAAACAAAAACGATTGTGGTAGCTACTATGGTGTTTCAAAATTTCATTTGGGAGCATTCAAGTGAAGACTTAGACTTTGCAAATTATGACTGTGATCCATATTATATCTCTACGATTCCAAAAAGATCTAACAAGTATGCAATTTCTCAACAAGCATCTGATGAGTTAACCTCTGCAGCTAATATTGCAATTATGGATGTTTTTCATGATGAATTAGCAACTGCTATTTCTCTTTATTGAAACTCATGTAATAACGGTGACATATTTTTTCTTTTTTTTATTATAGGATGCTTACACGATTCATATAAATATATATGTACTATAAATAAAGCCAAAAATAAATAACATGCCACGTATAAGCATATATTATATCAATGCACATTGAATCAAACAAAAGGTATAATAGGCATCGTACCTCCTAAATCACTTTTCATAAAAAGTATTTTATTCTCAAATCTGCTCTACGTTAGATCTACTCCACTACAGAATTTTAAAATAAAGCTAAAAATAATGGAGTATAGCCTCTCAAACATCATATTACGAAAAAGTTATAACCCGAAAACAGCCGATGACTAAGCGTTAGCTAGAATAATTTCTGTGTTGATTGGTCAGATTAATCCCGATATTCGAATGCCACTAGTCCTTTTAGCAACTGCAACTGCATCTTTGATTGGTGCGATTCTGTTTTTGACACGAAAAATTAGAACTAGAACAGACCAAATGTTTCGTAATTCGCAGCACTAAAGTGTATTAATTTGTGCATTATTAATCTAAAGAAAAATCAGGATCTGCACCGAAGAGTTGGGTTAGATATTGGACTTATTGGATGCTCGATGCTTGCGAGTTCATCTTGATAGGACAACAACCAAATCGCACGATCTGACGAACAAAAGTGACAGAGGACGAGTACCGTCGATCCAGGAGAGCCGCGGCGCACGTCAAGCGAGCCGACGGCGTTCCCGGCGCCGTTGCGGAACTCGGCGACTTCGGCGGGCACGGCCGAGGGGAGCAACCGTGCGCCCAGGCGCGCCTCCGCATGGTACGCGAGCTTCCGCGCCACCTCCCGGTGCGCCAGCTCCGGCTCCGGCGCGCGCACGGCGCTCGACATTTTGCCCCTGAGCGGGGGTGCCGCGCGTGGGAGACAGAAGAGGCGACGGCTCCCTAGGAAGGAGATAGAGGACCGGAGGGAAGCCGGGGTGGTTGCCGGTGGCGAGCGGAGGTGGTGCTCTGGCCGGAGCATGGATCACGCGAGCTCTCGAGTCTCGACGAGCGGACGAGTGGGCGAGAAAGATGGGGTGAGGCCGTGAGGGGGGTGAGTTGAGGAGAGAATTGGTCACGTGGACTTCGTAGATTTGTCATTTTTAATATTGGTTTTATTTCATTGTTTTTTTGATTTGTATGATATTTCTCTATTTTAATCTATTTTTATTTTTTCTTCATTTATAGGCACTAATAAATATCGTTTTTATCTCTTACGCCACCATTTGATGAGGCAAGCAATTATTGCTAATAATTTAACTACATTGTGCTCCATGCCTCATGCCAAAGCTTTAATATTTGAATATCAGGTGGATACATGCGGTGGAATTGACAAGACAAGGTGCTGTTGACAGCTTGAAGTTTGTGAAAGGATATTTCAGATTTATATCAAGCATTTCAAGATGTTGAAAATCTCTACTATTATCTTAATATTAATTAAAACGTGCTGATTTCCGTATTGTTCGTTCGTAACCCCGTGCCCTACTACATCTCATAAATAATCGGACAAAACTTGCACCATGTGAAAACCGCCAAACCACCCAAACGTCGGCTCGCTCGCCCGCCTGGCCGCGTGCTGCGTCTGCCCGTGTGCAGTGCCAACCCCGCATGCACCGAACTGAAAAGAAAACGTGAGAAAGAAGAAAAAGAAAAAAAAAGAAAAAAAAGTATTTTTGCATTTCAGTTTTTAATTTCTTTATTTTTAGGTGGATGTACAAATTTTATGTAAAAACACTTAGATTTCTGAAAAATCATACAGAAACATAAATTTTGCACAATACCCTCTTTGTAAAATAAGGTTCTGTTGTCTGTCATGCCACAACCGCAGTCTCTTCCCGCTCAACTTCCCCCACCCTTACAGCCCTACCCCCTCCACTACCGCGTCACACGGCCGCCATGGCAGCCGTAGCTTCGCTCGTCGGGGCAACCCTGCGTTTCCTCTCCCTGACTCGTCCTCTCTCGCCTGGACGCAGCACCTACCGTCTCTCCTCGCCCACGTGCGTCCCACCACGCGGATGTACAAATTTTGTGTAAAAATACTTAGATTTCTAAAAAATCATGTAGAAACATAAATTTTGCACAATGCCCTCTCGTAAAATAAGGTTATTTTGTCATGCCACAACCGCAGTCTCTTTCCGCTCAACTTCCCCCACCCTTACGGCCCTACCCCGCCACTGCCGCGTCACACGACCGCCATGGGAGCCGCAGCTTCGCTCGTCGGGGCAACCCCGCGTTTCCTCTCCTTGACTCGGCCTCTCCCGCCTGGATGCAGCACCTACCGTCTTTCCTCACCCACGCGCGTCCCACCCCTCCGTGCTTATCCGGCACGTCACCTACTCGCCGTCGTGGAGGAGCATAGTCCGTACACGCTGCTTAACGCGCTCAAGAAGTCCCTGCTCAACTCGCTCGCCGCGCTCAGGAAGCCTGTGGTGGTGCTGCTCCTCGCCGAGGTGTTGCTCGTGGATAGTGGCCCCCACGAAGCGGCCTTGGCGGTGTCCGGCGGTCGCGTCAGTGGGTCGGCATTCCCGTCGCAGTCCTGGCCGCAATACACCGCGCCGGAACCAAGGGTAGGGTACTCGACGACCCCTTTCTTAGGCTTGGATTCTCATCTCGGACCAGCCCCACCGGTCTCCTCCACGATGAACTTCCCCTCGTGGCTCGCGGCCGTAATCCTAATGCTCTCGCGATCTTGCCTATGTGCGCATGCCATCCTGTTGCTTAAAGCCCTAAATGCATTGCGGCTGCAATGCGCCGCCGATGGAAAACTACGGCGGGGCAATTCACCGCAAGCTGAATCGGAAACGTACTGGAACAGGTATGCTCGCTACACCCATCATCTCTCCATTTTGGTCTAGTCGATGCAGATTGCAGGTATTCACCTCTTTAGTTTGGTCCAGATGGTGCAGATTGCAGGTTTTCACCTCTTCAGTTTGGTCCAGATGGTGCAGATTGCAGGTGTTAATGCTCAGGTGGACACAAAATTCACTCTGAAATATATGAAGTACCATATGCTACCTCTCTTCTCAGAAGGACGTTTTAGAGATATGCACATGTTTTTATGCTATCTTTATACTTTAAAGCCTCTCCCGTTTCCTCTCCCTCCAGCGTGCCACGTCAGCACTTTGCATAAAGGCCCTCACATTTTTCGGTAATTTGTTAAGACTACAGCTTTTTTTGCTGGCGTGGCTGCCTCAGCGCGATGCCACGTCGCCCCGGCTGGGGCCAACACTTTTGCGAGAAAACCCTCCGGTTCATCACTAATTGTGTGAAGTCCTGCATCCTACTCTCCCTATGGTGCATTTTTTACGTGTGAGCCCTCGTTTCATGAGATTTTATATGTGAAGAAGATAAAATTCGCAAAATAAAACCGCGCTCTAAAAATATGAAATGAAGGGTTCTTTTTGCAAAACTACAGGCCGCATGGAGCCACAGCCCCCCGCGTGCCCATCCCAATTTGGTTGTTCCCCCATCATACCTAACCCTAGCTCCTCACCTTGACGCGGTTCGCCGCCGTAAGTCGCCAGCGGTGCCAACAGCCTCCCGCCGCGCACCCTCCGACTAGCTCTCACCCAGCACCGCCGGATATTCTCTCTTACCCACCTTCGCCGTCGATCCCCGTCCCCTCTCAGGCTCCCGGTCTGTCGTCGTTCGTGCGCATCCTCACCATCATATGTAGCACCGCGGTGGCTGAGGCCACGGAGGTGGAGCCCACGGAGAAGTTTTGCCTCGACAACCTGAGCCACTAGAAGGGGTCACGGTGGCGGCCTAAGTGGAAGGGGTGTGGTATCGCGGTGGAGCAAGGCGCAAGTTGTTGGTTCAGTATGCATGGCCAGAAGTCGCGCTCGGGTCCTGGCGTCCGACGTGGGTTTGAGGAAGGCCAGATGTCGTTGTACCGACATATTCCCAAGCTCCGCGGCATTGCTGGCGCCTGGCGGTGAGTATCTCTAAGTTGTGCTTCCCCTCAAGATCGAGCAGGGGCTCCTCCTCCGGCTCGTCGGCGCGCCATCTCCTTTGCTCCCTGTCTCCCCTCGAGTGTGCTCCCCGATCTGATCCTCGCCGCCAAACCGAGTCCTCCTCCGCGATGTGCGCCCATGTCCTCTCCCCAGCCTCTCCCTCCCACCAACCGCAACCCTAGCCACAGAGGTGTTGCCCCTCCTCAGGAGCAATGGTGGCGCCTGTGTCACTGTGTGTGTGCGTACATGCTCTTCAAGTGCCTTTCTAGAAAATGCCCTGTTGATTGGGTAAAAATTTGTTGATTGGATGATAGTGCCTGACTGCCTGACTTACTTGCTAAATTTGTTTATTGGTTGTTATCCCTGTAATTTCTTCTTGAAAAAAATGGGTGAAAGTCATGAGAGAAAATGTACATGGTTTTATGGATGTTATAAGAGAAAATACGGGCTTTTATTTTTCCTATTTAAGATCATTGATCTTTTTGATTCATGCATCCATTGGAGATAGCAATTATCATATTCTCGTGAAGTGTAGATATAACAGAAGCAGCAAAAATTATCCATTGGTTTCCTCTTCAAATGGGGCAGATCACAAGGCTCCAGATGACACCAAAGGCGTGCTTGGTTCTTTGGCTTGTGATGATGATGAATGTGGTGATGAGGATGTTTGACAGTCGTGCTAAGAATGTTTGATGCAGAAGCCCTAACGCAGCAACAACCTGTGTATTAGTGAGATGCAGGCAAAATATGCTTCTCTTGTAGTCCTTGTGCATCAATAGCCATGATTTTCTTCATCTATTAAGGAACTACAACAGTATTCGTTAAATTGTACGCCCAAACACAATTAGTTTGTTTTCATTATGTTAGAAATTGTACGCACAAACACAATTAGTTTGTTTTCATTATGTCAGTTTGTGCTAAGTGTACCCTAGAGTCTAGGTTTATAACAGATTACCCTGTCTAATATATTTTTCTGAAGTTATGACTTCTTCACTTTCCAGGTCATTCCTTTGCCTGTTTGGCCTGGTAAAGGTTACCGCTCTCTTGGTTTTCTCTTTGATCGGATATGCTACATAAGGTATGTCGAGTTCGCTGCAAGGTTAATTTGTTACATTGAGTTTTGTTGTCGCGACACACATTGTCTTGATATCTATGATGTACACAGTGATGTCAGTGATATACCTGAAGAAACTTACAAACTTATGGAAGGTTGTGAACTTCTAATATTGGTATTGATGTTATAACTTTTTCTGCATATATGTCTTATTGTTAAAGCATGAAAAAATTGTGTTCTCTGGAAAGCTGCAAATTATGTTTCTTACTGTTTATGAATTTTTTGCAACTGTATTTAAGGTTGGTCATTATAATTTTTGTCCAGGATGCTCTTAGACCTGATAGGTCTTCTTCAACGCACTTTGGATTACCAAGGGTGGGTTAGTTATTGTAATACATCAATCAACTCTAGCTTCTTATTGCTTCACTGTATTCCATGGTGATATATTCCTCAAATCTACACTCTACAGGCCCTTGAGGAAGTCAGGAAAATCAAACCAAAGAAAACATTGTTTCCTGGTAATCATTTTGAGGCTTGTTTAATACTTTTACTGAATTGACTCTTCCATATTGGCTTCACTTTTAATTCTATGTGCATTTTGGGCTTTCATGTGAATATACAAAAACATTAATCACTCTTGAACAAAATGCCATGTTTACAACAAAAAAGGTACACTGTTCAATTGCATGTTTGAGTTTACCTGCCTTTCTATTGATTGGTAGATTTTTATGTCAAAAAAATGGCCAATATATTAAACTAAATAATGGTATCGTTGGACAATTGTTCAATAATTTGATACTTTATGTGAACAACAAGGGTGTTGTTTTCCCTTAGTATCTTCACACCAAAATATCTGTGTATGGAATATGAGAGAAGCAACCTGAAAGTTAGAATCTTATTAGGTAAAAGAAAGAATTAGTCTTATCTTGTGTTTATGTTTCCTGGTTTCTCAAGGGAGGATAATAATCCACAAAAACATTCTGTAAGACAAAGAGACACTGTTTTATTACATATATTTTTAAAGCAACCATTTTTCTTTTATCTTTAGTTCTTATTCACTCATACTATGAAATGAGCCAACTGGACCCAAATTCTGATGGAATTATTCTGGCTATGGTAGTAAATTCATTGTGTTTATGTTGTAGGCTTTAGAATTTTGAACATATGGGATGTCCACTCTCATTCAAAGTATCATTATCTGGTGCTTTCTAGAATTAAAGCTTTGTAAAAGGAACATTATAATTCAATAATTTACTCCTTTTTTTGCTTGTCCAGTGATTAAAGTTTTAAAAAAGAATGTTGCCTGCTTGAAATTCAAGAATAGAGCTAGCACTTATCTTTTACTATTCATCAACATGCAAAAACAGAAGGTTGATTGGATTATATAAAAAAACAATACACTTTGAGGTATGGTGCTAAAGATGAGTAACTCAAATATATGGTTCTCAACATATCGTTTACAGCTATAAAGTCAAGTTATAATAGAATTTAAAATTTTGAAGAGAGGCATAGTTAACAGACTTATTGATAGGTGCATGCTATTGTAGCAGCAAGAAGAAATCCCCTTAGTATATTCATAATAACTTTTGTAGAAGTTCATAAAAAGTAGGCCAGAGATAGGTGAGACCAAGGACACCTGCCTAGCTGTAAGACAACATTGCAGTCAGAATCACAAGGCAAACCTGGAGCATATGTGAATGAATTAATTATCTTTTTCTGATCTGAAGCATTATAGCGTGACAATATATGTTGTACAAGATTAAAAACAAGAAGTCACTTCTGAATGTGGATCTTATGTTTTTTTTGCCCCTGTTGTTTTGTTCTGCTGCTAGCTTTAAGTTAACATGTCGGTGTGTGTGCAGTGATGGAAGCACGCCAAGAAATCTGAATTTTATATGCATGAAAAAAATATTTTGAGGCCAAACTGAAATGGATATGTTTTTTGTATGATCTCGAAAACAATTCTCAAATATACCTTTACATATAGAGCAGTCCTTTCATGAAAAACAGGTTTATGATGTTTTGGATGAGCATATAATAATTTTGAAGTTGTTGCCGTTGAATTTACTAATATAAATATACATATGATACAGACAAATTTAATTTATTAAACGAACATGACTAATTGATGGGGCGCCCGAAGGGGCGCCTCCTGTCCTAGTTTTTATTAATAAGGAACCTAAGAATCTTTGTGCCTTGTTGTATGGTCGTGGATACCGATCATCTACTTATACTATGAATCATATGTACTTTTATGAGTTATATCAAGGCTCAGGTCCTTGAGTGCATTCTGAAGCTATTTGGTCTGATCTTGCTTAAGATATATTTTTATAATCAGTAAATTTCATTGTATATGTCAATTATTTTGTCTTACTCACTGTTTTCATATGAAGGCACTCAAGGACCTGGGCCTTGATATAACGAAAGGAAGTGCGGCAACTGAATTAGCTGTCACACAAACAAAGTTCCATATCATGCGATCGTTGGGTTCATACTTCTATTTTATATGTTTAATTTATACTTGGAAAAGTAAAGAGTATGATGCACCATTTTTTGGTTGTGACACTTTGCTCAATCGTACAGTGTGACATTTGTATTCAGCTGCCATGTGATTTTCCATTGAACCCGTGCATTTACCAAAGTATGGTTTCAACGGTTTTTAATTTAATAAATTTCATGTTTTAAATAGATGTTCATTAAAAATAAGCTTTGTTGTAAAGCACATACACCTTACTAGTTTAAAATTTAAGTACGGAGCTATTCAGCTGCAAATGTAGAATTTTCATTGCCATTATTCAATTCTGTGTACCTTGGTGAAATTTGCAAAAAATTGTTTCAGATGATTTAACTAGCAGCGTTAATCTTATTATTATTGTCTTTGGGCGCTCTTAATAAGAGCATCTCCAAGAGATTACTGGATTACTTATATAGTTACCTAAATTTGAATTTAGGTATTTTCGTAAAAAATGAAGCTCCAAAAATCTCCTAAATGAGTCTCTATTCTCATTCGTGTATATTTTTTCCCTTACAAGTGTATTATTTTCTTTTCTGCACATTGTTATATATTAGATGACACATAAATTTAAAAGTACTATAATTTCACGTAAAATTATTATAGATTATAGGTCATATTTGTAGTATTTAAAAAATAAAGATCATGATTATAGAGAAACTGATGTAGATTGATTAATTTTTAGGATGAAATAAAATTTAAGATGATTTCTATATGAGATTTAGGGAATAAAATTTAAGCGTTCTTCTTCTGACGATGCCAGGAGATTTATATTTCTCCGGTCCATCGATCTCCGATTTTTGAGAATTGACATTTCTCCTTATTATTCTCCTTTTAGCGTTATCACCAAGCACTGTCCCACTGTGTTAGAGCCAAGTTGATACATCCACCAGTTTACATTATCTCGAGAGAAAAAAAAAAGAAAAAGAAAAAACTGCGTGCTTGATGATTATATTGAATTCAACAAAGTTTGTGAATCATGCCTACCCATTCTGCTGCCTGTCCCGATATAGCGGTGGACATATCGCTTCTGGCCTATAGGCTCCCCTACGTATGTCAGAACATGCTTCAATCACGATTTTTTTAAATAATATATTTTTAAAACAAATTTCAAATCGGTTATATGTTTTTGAAAAATTACAAACTAACCTTATGTCAGTAATTAAGTGCGAATCTAGAGCTAATTAGCCTATATCGACACTTGAATTACCGACACTTGATTGGCCCTAGACCAACACTTGATTGACAAAAAAGGCTAAATTTGTAATTTTTCAAAAGAGTATACCAAATTTAAAATTTATTTAACAAATATATTGTTTCAAAAAAAATCATCCAATCATCTCTCTCACTTTGCGCATGATGACATGACACATATAGAAATCCCAATACACCGTGCACAACATGTATTAAATTACATGGTATTACTGTAAGATGGAATATGATCTTTTCAAGCATGTCAGACTCCCCCAACATTAGAGGGTAGTCACGATTCGATCCGTTTGGATTCAATAACATGCAATGTCTACGGCAGGAGTGTCATGGAGGCGGTGGATGAGCGGGCCTTCACGGTGGACGGAGAAGGGTGGGGTGGCGGGCCACGGATAGTGACCGATGGCTAACGACAAAGAGAAGGTCATGTGGGCCTACATAACGCCCAATACGGTGCCGACTAAAGTGGTGTCCAACATCGAGATGATGACGAGTGGGGTGATGACAAACGGATCGATGACCGACGCAAGAAGGAATAGGCAATGGCAGCAAAGTCTGCATGTCATCAAATCCTAGTCAAACAGTTGGGATCACAACTTCCCTCTAAAACCATGATAAGAGGATCTCTTCCATATAAGAGGCACACATGCCAATGTATATGCATCAACACAAACATCTACCAAAAGATCATCGATACATAACCACATGCACACATCGCTTGCCATCACCTTATTTTGCTGCTACTGTCCATGGTTGCCTCATCCATCAAATTTGCAAAAAATCACCGAAAATCAAAAAACGAAGCGAACTGGACTGAACAAAAAAAACAACGATTTTCAAAATTTTCAAAATTACTCGGTTTTTATTTTGGTAAATTTCGGTTTTCGGTTCGGGTTTTATCCTCTGAAGAAAAACAAGATAACTGCAAAACCGAACAACCCAGACCTGTTGATCTGCTACTCATGGGCCATGGCCCATCCCAGCTCCTAGCAACATCCCAGCCCCTGTTGATCTGCTACTCACATGGGCCATGACCCATCCCAGAGCCCTACCCAGCTCCTAGCCAGTCGTCTACGCAAACCGCACCGCTCTCAAGCGGCTAGCGCGCTAGCCTAGGCGCAGGACGGCAGCGCTGCCGGGCGCCGGCTCCCGCACGTTGCGAATCGGTAGAAATAAAAAACCGAAAAAATAGAACCGAATATTTTCAGTTTTTCGGTTCGGTTTTATTATTTTTACATGTTATTTGGTTGCTATTTTCTAAAAACTTAACTTTTTTCAAACCAAACTAATTAAACCGACTAAAACCGAATACTCACCCCTACATCGATACACTAGCCTCCGTTGCCACCTTGTATAACGCCGCGCTGGACAAGGTCACCACGATCTTTAATATTAGTGTCATGTTCATATTTTACAATATAGTCTTATTTTTAATGACAAATAACTATTCAAAACATGATATTTATTCAAACATATTTAATAATGTCACGATGATAAAAAGTAACGTGATATATTCTTGTCCAAAATATCATAGATATATATTCAATTATGTATTAACATTAGCCATTACTCATGAAAATGTAAAAAATATATAGAACCATATAACCATCTCAAATAAGTATACTAAGGCTAGAAAAAACATATCATTTTATTAAGTCTATACAAGAAACGAACATAAGCAACAACTATGTTAGACAAAAGTTGAGTCATTCTCTAGCATTGCCTGTTGATCAGGGAGAAAGAGGCAACATAATTGCCGATTCTCCATAGCAGTTAATTTCAAGGTTAAATACCTTTTCCAAAACACAACAATTAGCTGTAGAAAATGGGTGCCGATTTTCTTTTCCGTTGTCAAATACAGCAATGCACAATCTAATGTGTGTAATCTGCTAGCAATTAGCAGCAAGGGGCACTAAAAACGGAATATCTATGCTTTCCGCAACGAACAAGGTTGCATCTTGTATGTGTGGTAGAGGTAGAACTGCTAGATTTAATCGCCTGCGTCCTCTCATAATTAGCTCAGTTTTTGAAATTGAGTTTGTACTTCAATTTCCATCCTTTCCTGAACAGGTCCATTTCAAGTTCTTAGCAAGGTAGGACGTGTTGAATATCTAGATTTATTCTTGTAACAAATATAGATAGAGATAAACGTGACTAGCTATAGATAGAAATGTTCAGGTATATTTCCTTTATATTAGGATGGTTGGTCATGTAATTTCTGCTATGATTGATAGCCAAAATCAACACGTAAGAGTCTCTCCGTAGATTTTCCACCATCTGCTTCCACTCTGATTTCCTTGATGGTATCAGAGCATGTATGAGTGTAGATTGATCGATCAACATGTCTACCTACTCTGCCAATGCCGTTTCCAACCTGCTGCTCGGCTTCCAGATCTCTAAGAAGCTAGGTAAGAAAAACCATGCGCTATGGAGTGCGCAGGTACTCGCTGCTATACGCGGTGCAAGACTGGACAGCCACATCAACAGCACAATCGTGGTTCCGCCGATAAAGATCGAGCAGGAAGAAAACAGTAAGGGCTGGTTTGGGAGCCCAAAATCCCAGCCCATTCCCTGGGGATGGGCCGGGATTTTAGGCTAAAATCCCGGCCCATCCCCAGGGAATGGGCTGGGATTTTGGGCTCCCAAACCAGCCCTAAGGTGGCAATGATCCCCAATCCGGCCTACCAGGAATGGTTTGCCACAGACCAGCAAGTTCTTGCCTTTTTGTTCTCATCGCTGTCACGAGAGGTGCTCACTCAGATTGCTTCATCCAAGACGACAGCTGAAGCCTGGCGTGCTATAGAAGGCATGTTCAAGTCCCATACGCATGCACGTTCTCTCAACATTCGTCTTGCACTAACAACACGCAAAGGTAACATGAACATTAGTGAGTACTTTGGCAAGATGAAGTCTTTTAGGGATGAGATCGCTGCTTCCGGCAAACCAATAGATGAAGACCCGGTGGCTTACATATTAAATGGTATAGATGATGATTTTGAACCCATTGTTTCTGCATTAGTGTCAAGGGTAGAACCCGTTACCATGACATACTTATACCCTCACTTATACCCTCAGCTGTTAAATTTTGAGAACAGGCATATTACTCTCCGTAACAGTGGCTCCTCGGTGAACATGGTGAATCGTGGGCGTGATGCTTTGCCCAACCGTTGAAGCGCTAGGCGTGGCCATGGTCCATCGCGAGTCCGCGGAAATGATGGATGAGTCAGGAGTGGCGGAAATCAGCAGCGTGTTGATAATCAGTCCACCTGTCAAGTTTGCTACAAAAGAGGTCATGTTTGGCTCAGAATGTTGGCACCATTTTGATCAAGATTACGTGCCTGACGAAAGACATGTTGCTGCTGCCACCCACGCATATGAAGTTGATACCAACTGGTATCTTGACACAGGCACGACTGATCACCTCATCGGTGAACTAGACAAATTAGCTGTTCGGAAAAAATACAAAGGGAAAGATCAGATCCACGCAACTAATGGTCAAGGTATGGAGATTAAGCATATAGGTCATTCTGTTATTTCTACCCCTAATCAGAATTTATATCTAAATAATATACTCCATGTGCCGCAAGTTAAGAATCTCATATCTGCTCATCGCCTTGCCATGGACAATTTTTCTTTTCTTGAGATTCACCCCAATTATTTTTTAATTAAGGATCAAGCCACGAGAAACACGATCTTTAGGGCAAATGCAGGCAAGGCCTTTACTCCCTTCCGGCTTCACCAGCAAAGCAAGTGTGTTTGGTCAAGCCATCCTTCTCAAGGTGGCATAGTCACCTGGGACATCCATCCACTCCGATTGTTACAAGAGTCCTTAGCACAAATAACCTACCATATTTTTCCGATTCCAATAAAGAGTCAGTTTGTGATGCATGTCAAAAGGCCAAAATCCATCAACTACCTTATTCAAAATATTTAAGTGTCTCTCATCATCCTTCAGAACTTATTTTCTCTGATGTTTGGGGTCCTGCCTCTAGTTCTGTTGGAGAAAAGAAATATTATGTTAGTTTCATTGATGATTACAGTAAATTCAAAGTGTTTGATAAGTTCCATGAGTTTCAGCAGTTGGTAGAGAGACTTTTTGATCGCAAAATTATTGCTATACAAACCGACTGGGGAGGATAATATCAAAAGCTCAGTTATTTCTTTGAGAAAATTGGCATATCCCGCCATGTTTCATGTCCCTATGCTCACCAACAGAATGGGTCGGCAAAAAGAAAACACCGCCACATTGTGGAAGTGGGCCTGTCCTTGCTTGCATACGCTTCTATGCCATTAAAATTTTGGGATGAAGCCTTTCTTGCAGCTATATATATTATCAATCGCATTCCCAACAAAGTCATCAACTTTGAAACTCCCTTAGAATGTCTATTCAAACAACACCCTAACTACACCTCTCTTCGTGTGTTTAGACGCGCATGTTAGCCAAATCTCCGCCCCTATAACACTCACAAGCTTTAGTTCCGGTCAAAACAGTGTGATTTTCTAGGCTAAAGTACAAAGCACAAAGGATTCAAATGCATTAATCCTTCTTCTGATCTAGTATATACCTCTAGGGATGTTATCTTCGATGAAAATGTGTTTGTGTTTGCTCATATGCATTCGAATACTGGTGCCCGATTGCGCTCTGAGATTGCCCTTTTTCCAACTGCTCTTATTCCTCACAGCTATGATCAAAGGGGAGAAAATCAGAATGATCATGTGCTTAATTCTCCTAATGTTGCTAACACTTTTTATGAAGAAAGTGAAGGTGATAATCATACAGATGGGCATGCTACCGCATCGTCTTCAATCAACACAGGACAAGCATTGAGCCATCCAGATATCAACATAGATGGGATACTTGTGCTAGAAGATGAATTTGAAGCTACAACTTCTCACTCACCACCTGTGGCAACATCAACAAGTGCTGCACCAGCAAAAGCAGAACAAGAAATTGAAGGTGTAGGTGTGGCAGAACCTCCTAGTGATGCTCCAGATTTGCATAGTGATGAATAACTAGAGATTGATTCCTCAAGTTCTTCTGCTCCAACCAGACCTCATACTCGACTACAAAGTGGAATACACAAAGAAAAGGTTTACACCAATGGTACAGTTAAATACTCCTATTTTACATCATCCAATGAACCTCAAACTGTAGATGAAGCACTAAGCGAAAAAAATTAGAGAGAAGCTATGGATGCAGAATACATGGAATTGATGAAAAATAAAACATGACATTTGGTTCCACACCAGAAGGGAAGAAATTTCGTTGATTGTAAATGGGTATATAAGATTAAAAGAAAGGCAGATGAAACTCTAGATAGGTACAAAGCATGACTTGTGGCAAAAGGATTCAATCAAAGGTATGGAATAGACTAAGAAGACACATTGAGTCCTATTGTCAAAGCTATTACTATCAGAATGGTTTTGTCTATTGCCGTGTCTAGAGGATGGAGTCTACGACAACTAAATGTGCAAAATGCCTTTCTTCATGGAGTCTTAGAAGAAGAGGTATATATGTAACAACCTCCAAGGTATGAGAAAGCTTCCTTACTTAACTATGTTTGCAGATTAGATAAGGCAATATATGGATTAAAACAGGTTCTAGAGCATGGTATTCAAGGTTGAGTACCAAACTTCAAGAATTAGGTTTTAAAGCTTCAAAGGAAGATACATCTCTATTTTTCTATAGTAAAGGAGTTGTTACATTTTTTGTGCTAATCTACGTTGATGATATCATTGTAACCAGTTATGTGCCTAGTGCAATCTCAGCCTTATTGCAGGAACTTAGAAAAGAGTTTGCTCTAAAGGATCTTGGTGACCTTCACTACTTCCTTGGAATTGAGGTAAGAAAAATAGCTAATGGAATAAAGTTAAGTCAGGAAAAATATACCTCAGATGTCAGTTACTACCCCTCTATCTACTTTTGAAAAACTGTCAGTTAACAAGGGTACCTTTCTTAGACCAAATGATGCTAAACAATATAGAAGTGTTGTTGGGGCACTGTAGTACTTAACCTTAACAAGGCCAAACATCTCTTTTCCAATAAATAAAGTGTGTCAATTTCTACATGCCCTAACCACGGAACGCTGGCTGCAGTTAAGAGAATTTTAAGATATCTCAAGCACACTGGTAAGTTAGGACTCAAAATTCATAAACCATCATCATTGCTTGTGAGTGGTTTCTCACATGCAGATTGGGCAGGTAGCCTTGATGATCACCGATCCATAGGAGGATTTTCTATATACTTGGGTTCTAATCTTGTGTCATGGAGTGCAAAGAAACAAGCAACAGTTTCATGTTCTAGTATAGAAGCTGAATACAAAGCTCTAGCAAATACAATTGCTGAAATCATGTGAATTCAAACATTGCTAAAAGAACTTGGGGTTCAAGTACCTCAAGCTGCAAAGATCTGGTGTGACAATATTGGAGCCAAGTATATGTCAGCTAACCCAGTGTT
Source organism: Zizania palustris (assembly GCA_019279435.1). Lineage (NCBI taxonomy): Eukaryota > Viridiplantae > Streptophyta > Magnoliopsida > Poales > Poaceae > Zizania > Zizania palustris. Next base: position 1,121,315 of record JAAALK010000080.1, on the reverse strand, counting down.
TCATGCTCGTACTAAACACATAGAAGTCAATTATCATTTTGTGCGAGAAAGGGTGACAAGAAAACTTCTTGAGATTGAATACATTTCTACCAAAGATCAAGTTGCTGATGGGTTTACTAAATCTCTTGCTGTAAGACCCTTCGAAATGTTTACGAACAATCTAAATCTTGTACGTTCAGATTGAGGAGGAGTGTTGAATATCTAGATTTATTCTTGTAACAAATATAGATAGAGATAAACAGGACTAGCTATAGAGAGAATGTTCAAGTATATTTCCTTTGTATTAGGATGGTTGGTCATGTAATCTCTGTTGATAGCAGAAAATAGCATTAATGGTCAAGATTGTCCAAAAGTCAAAATTGATAATTTGGACCGAAAATATGCAATTCCTGACACAGGCCGATGCCCCAAGTGTCGAAGGCCCATCTGCATTGGGCTTCGGCTGCCCCTTCGGTGGCCTGCTTCACAGGCCGGCTTCATCCCTAAGGGCCCCTTCGGCGGCCTATTTCACAGTCAGGCTTCGGCCCAACAGGCCTACTTCGGCAAGCCTGCCGAAGGCCCACTTCAGGTAGGACTGGGACCGAATCTGTTAATAGGCTTTGTGTTGTTTTGATCCCTAATCAAGTATTATCTGTTTTTAGCCGAATCCTAATCAAGTTAGAGTTAGAGATATAGCTAGAAACGTCAAGACTAGCCCTATAAATATAGGGGTGATGCCGATTCAAATTATCTACACAGATCAAATCAAAACCCTAGTTTTGAATCACATTACTTTCAATCTACCTTTCCTTCCCTAGGAGTAGCTCTAAAGTCCATATTTGTTAGTTTGCGTCGTAAACTCTCTGTGCATCACATCGAAACCATGGTAAGTCCTTGTTGATTCGCTCTTGAATCACCCATTTAATCTACGTAACAGATTGCTATTGTTTCTATCAGTTTTATTTGGCTACACTTGATAATTCGGTCTCTAAGCCGAATTGGCATTTGATTTTAGTGTTTTTGCAGAATTTACACTTAGATCTTCTTCGCCAAGAGATTTTGCTTCAATCCAACACCCGAAAAGTGATCTCCAGAGTCAGGAGGCCCATTTCAGAGGCTGTTGGACCTAACTCCGGTAGGCCTTCGACTCGAAAATACCGTGCCGAATTCAGTCACGCTATTGCCGGTCTGAGTAACTTTGCGTGCTGAAGTGTCTTCGCTCGAGGTATACTTCACATCAGGGTTGCTTCGTGCCGGAGCTACGTCGAGCCAGACTCTTCATGTCGACCCTCATCGCACAGAGGTTTTTTCGCACTGGGCCTCATCCATGCTGAAGTCTTTGAGCTGAACTACGTCGTTTAGCAACGATTTCGCCAGTCGGCTCGATCGGAGCCCGTCTTCAATCTGATCGGTCTAAACGCTAAAGGCTACTTCGGCGCACCCTTCGCATAAGATGCCAAAGGCCCCCTTCGGTGACCCCTCGCACAATACACTTCGATCCAATCGGCTCTGTTCGGTCGGCTGGATTGCTTTGTTTATACACTTTGGCTAATTAGGATTATTTTCTTACAATCTGATTGACTAGGAGACTCCTGTTATTCCCTTACCACTGTTTAAGGGTCATCGAAACGTTACGTCGGTGTTGTGTTATGCTTAGGGTTGTTCCTAAGTATCTGCACACTTTTGGATCGTCAGATCGGTGTTAGTGTGTCAGCACGTTTTAGTGTTAACTCACTTTTTGGTGACTCCGCTGGGGAAAAACATGCCAAGCACATCTACATCGGCAATAGGTACACCTACTACTTCTGCTTCAATGGGACCCTCGACGCCGATAGATCCGGTAGGGAGTGCGGAGATCGATGACGGTAACATCATCGTCCCCACCCTCGACGACCTCTCTAAGGAGGATAGGGCAGAGATCGAGACCAAGACGAGGGAGATACACACTCTTTTACTTGGGCGCTTCACCAAAACCCCGGGAGCAAGGTAACACCGTCATCTCCTCAATTGTCCTCCCAGGACATCGAGCAAGAGATATTCACATCAGTTGACCAGGCCGTTAGCGCTACCATTGCAAACCGCGTAGAGGCCATAGTCGACTCTAGGATGGAGACAATGTTTAGGAGATTCATCTTTTCCGAGGCCACTTTCCCCACTCCGATTTCTCGTGTACCCCCCATCCATCATAAACACAACAGAACTGATGGGAGTACCAGGAAGACCATAGTGTCTATGGCCACATCATCCATGGTCGAGATGGCGTATGGCCCTGTCGGTCAGACCGACCATCTGGCCAGGTCCGACCGGATACTACACCATCGGTCAAACCGACTCTATGGTCGGTCAGACCGCCCCTGCCGCACACTATGCATTGCCGCCGCCCATGCCTACGCTACCTTTTCCTAGCGCTGCCCGCACCTCCTGCTCTCGCACACCCCCATAGGCCCGAGTATGTCCCGTATCGTGAGACGCCACGAGAGGAGGAGCCAGCATGGCCGACACCCTGATATACCACCAGCGTGTCACACCCTCGCACGAGAGACGTGCACATAGCAGGAGGCATAGATGGCATAGAGGAGCGGATCCGTGCACTGTTTAGAGAATGTGCGGGTTGGACACCTAGGGGTCGAGTTAGGGTTTATCACAAGCCCTACCCCGACCACTTCAACACCATCCTGTACCCGCGCCGCTTTAGGGTGCCTGAATTTACAAAATTTGACGGTGAAGGCAGTAAGACCACCCTAGAGCACGTAGGCCAATTCCTAGCGCAGTGTGGTGAAGCTAGTGGGTCGGATGCATTGAAGCTTAGATTATTCTCTCTATTGCTCTCTAGCATTGCTTTCACTTAGTTTTTGGCATTACCGCCGAACTCCCTACAGACTTGGGCCCAGTTGGAGCAGAAGTTCGATGATTATTTTTATATTAGGGAAACCGAGTTTAGACTTTCACATTTGACATTGGTTAGACAAAAGACTAGTGAGAGTGTCTTTGAGTATATTAAGTGCTTTATAGACACTAGAAACTAGTGTTTTACCTTGAACATTTCTGATAGAGACTTGGCTGACCTAGCTTTCAATAGTTTTCACTCCGAACTTAAGGAGAAACTAGATGGTCAGGATTTCTTTGATGTTAGTCAGGTTCTGCAAAAGGCTCTGGTTCAGGAAAGTCGAGCCAAAAGTAGAAAATTCACCAAGACATTTAACAAGCCTAAGGCCGAGGTGCACGTCATGGAGCACTCTAATGAGGAATTGTCGGAGAGCAAGGATGACTCAGCCGACATGTACACTACAGAGTGGACTTGGTCTAGGAAGGCAGGGCTCGTCACTTGCACTGAGTTATGGCCATCTCCTACCAAGAGCCGACCCAACGAAGTGAAGTATTCTTTTGATGTAACCAAGTGTCATAGAATATTTGATTTTTTGTTGAAGAACAAGCTTATCAGGTTGATGAAGGGTCACGTCATTCCGACTGCCGATGACTTGAAGAAACGGCTTATTGTAAGTGGCATGATTCTCATTCCCATTCTACTAACGATTGCAATGTTTTTCGTCGGTAAGTTGAATCGGCCATAGAAGAAGGACGATTGAAGTTGGATACAAATCCCAAGATGAAGCTCGACCAGGACCCTTTCCCCGTGAACACTATCGATCTCAATGAGAAGAAGGTGCTGATTCGGCTTGAGCAGGCCGGGTCCGCTAAGGGGAAGGAGGTTGTGATCGGAGAGGCTCGCACACACACACACACACTCATACCAAAGAACCCTGAGGTGGGGTATGGAATATAAACATTGCAACATCATCTTCCGTTAAGCCTCGCAAGAAGCCGAAGGTGACCTACGAGATGCTCTTCCAGAAGCATAAAAAGAGGGATGAACAGGCCAGAGTTCGGCCAAACCCCCAAGAAGGCCGAACCCTCTGAGGAGGCCGAACCCTCCTCCGACCTACTCAGAGACTCCTCTGATATGGACAGACCCTTCGCCAATCTAGACTAGCATCCCTACGACATGGCCGACCCCCCTATGAGCGATGGATTTAGTCTACAATTGGTGAAGCCACTGGAGTCCACACTCCCTCCACCATACCATTGGATAATAGCACCATGGCCTCCGAGCGATGTTCAACCACCGGGGTACCCTACTCCGTACTTCACTTCTCCCTTCATGCCTTCGGAGTTTTATGATTGGCAGGGGCAGATATGCACAACGAAGGACAACATTTCCAACCGTCTATTCGTGGTACCACAAGGGTGACCCCCTCAGAATAAAGTAGGGGAAGGCGGCCGCGAAGGTGTAACAGAGAGCGGCTCCAATGCCATCACCGTCAAGGTGGGTTCCCAGGAAGTCCCAATCCCAGAAGGACCCATTCCGGAGTGCAACGGAGGTAAGTTCCTGAAGCCTGATGAAGGGAGCTTCGTCGATCTAACCGCTGACCACCTCATTCTAGGATTCTGACACACTTCGGTCAGACCAGCCTTCTAAGACTGGTCCGGCCAACAACACGCAGAAAGAAGGCTTCATCAAGCGTAAACATGCCGAGGCCGACCTGGGCAGCCCCCGTTCAGCTAAATTATACAAGAGCAAGGTTGTGGCGGCTGACACCGAGCCACAACCTTTGTGGGCATCCCAGGCATGTCCAAATCGCAGAAGAGATGACTACAACGACTTCGAGCCCAGGAGATGCGTGAGAAGAAGGCCGAGGACGAGCGGGACGCTGTTTTCGAGGAGATCCATCCCCGACCAGCGATGAAGCAGGTTTGGAAGCCAAAGCCGGTTGTTGTAAACAACCTGGCTCCTACTCCAAGCGATGATGAAGACGATCTGATGAACAACGACTATACGCCCATCTCTGAGGGAGTACCTCCTCAACTGATGGACGTAAACGTCATCATGCTTCCCGCCGAGTTTGCTCTGCCACAAGACGAGGCCGAGTTCACTCAGTTGAGCCTTAGCCCACGGGAGGCCATTTTTTAGAAGCCCGAGGATACGACTCATCACCTAAAGCCTCTCTACGTCAAGGGGCACATCGATGGGAAGCCGATCTCAAGGATGCTGGTAGATGGAGGCGCCACCATCAACTTGATGTCGTAATCTATGCTAAAGAAGCTCGGCAAAAATAAAGATGACCTGATGAGGACCAACTTGATGCTCAATGGCTTCAACGGCGAGAGGTCTGAGGCCAAGGGTGTGCTTTATTTAGAGCTTACGGTGGGCAACAAGACGTTGCCAACGACATTCTTCGTCGTTGATGTGCAAGGTAACTACAACATATTACTTGGACACAATTGGATTCATGCTAATTGTTGTATTCCTTCTACTTTGCACTAGTGCTTGATTCAGTGGGACGACGATGATGTAGAGGTCGTACCAGCTGATACTTCTGCCCAGTTTGCTTCAGCTGATGTGTCTATTGATGTCGTCCATGATAAAGTGGAATGTTTGTCAGGTAGATATCTCTCAGACTATGACTCTATTAGCGTGTTTGAGGGATGTTTTGTTCTAGCGTCTGTAAAGCCAGCTAGTGTAGCTCGACTATCTCTAAATTAGTGGTCATGACTAGTAAGAGTAATCTTGATTGGCTAAAGTCTCGTGTAGATCAATATCGGTCTTCTAAAGATGGTATTGCCGAAGCCATCGAAGATTTTAGCAAAGTAGAAAAGTTAGGTCAAGGTTTTGCGTCGACCGATCCTCTAGAAGAGGTCGATATCGGTGATGGTAGTATTCCAAGGCTGATTTTTGTAAATCAAAATTTGCAGGCTGTTGAAAAGGCCGAAGTAATAAAATTGCTTCGGTCATATGTCTATTGTTTCACATGGGAGTACAGTGAAATGCCTAGACTAAGCCGCGAGCTCGTGGATCATCGTCTGCCTATCAAACCCGGGTTTAGGCCTTATAAGCAGCCCCCTTGCCACTTTAATTCGACCATGTATGACCGAGTTAAAGAGGAGATAGAATGACTACTCAAAGCTGAGTTTATCAGGCCATTCAGGTATGCTGAATGAGTTGCTAATATTGTGCCTGTTGAAAAGAAAGGGAGTGGCAAGATTCATGTATGCATTGATTTTAGGTACTTGAACAAGGCCACTTCAAAGGACAAGTACCCCATGCTAATAGCTGACATATTGATTAACGATGCTTCGGGACATAAGGTACTAAGTTTTCTTGATAACAACACTGGTTATAATCAAATCTTTATGGTCCAAGAGGACGTCTACAAGACAACCTTTCAATGCCCTGGTTTTGTAGGCTTGTTTGAGTGGGTTGTAATGACTTTTGGTTTAAAGAATGCTAGCGCTACATATCAACGTGCTATGAACTTTATCTTTCATGATTTGCTAGGAATTATGCTAGAGGTCTACATATATGATGTTGTAGTCAAATCGGATGCTATGGGAAACCATTTAGCCGATTTGAAAGTTGCTTTTGATAGAATACGTCAGTATGGCTTAAAAATAAACCCACTCAAGTGTGCTTTCGGCGTGTCGGTGGGCAAGTTCTTAGGATTCATGATTCATGAAAGAGGTATTGAGATTGATCCTAAAAGGCTTGAGAAGATTAAGAACTTTGAGGCGCCGACATGCAAGAGAGATGTGCAAAAGTTGCTAGGCAAGGTAAATTATTTGCGCCACTTTATATCTAACTTGTCTGGCAAGATTGATGATTTTGTCCCTATACTTCGGCTAAAGAATGAAGTTGAATTCACTTGGGGGGCAATTCAACAACATGCTTTTGAGAAAATTAAAGAATGGTTGTCATCACCGCCTGTGAAAAGAGCATCGAAAGCTGGGATTCCATTTCGACTATACATTGCTACAGAAGATAGCATGATAGGAGCTGTGCTAACTCAGGAAGTGGAGGGAAAGGAGTACATCATCACATTCTTGTGTCATCACCTATTGGATGCTGAGACGAGATACATGTTCTTAGAGCGTTTATGTTTATCACTTTATTATGCATGTACCAAACTTCACACTATCTTCTATCTGGCACATGTATTGTTACTTGTCAAACTGATGTTATAAAATACATGTTGCAAAAGCCGATTCTGAACGGGAGAATAGGAAAGTGGGCTTACGCTTTAATTGAGTACGATTTGGCTTATGAACCCTTGAAAGGTATGAAAGGCCAAGTCATTGCAAATTTTATAGTTGATCACCATGTAGATGTCAATTGGTGTAGTGATACTACTTTGGTTGAGGTAGTGCCATGGAAACTTTACTTTGATGGTTCGGCTTGCAACAATGACCAAAATGTTGGAGTTGTGCTCATATCACCAAGTGGTATGAGTTTCGATACCTCGACCCAGTTAGAATTTCCTTGTACCAATAATCAAGCCGAATATGAAGATTTATTGTTAGGACTTGAACTGTTAAGCTCCATGAGTGTTAAATACGTTCATGCATATGGTGATTCTTTATTAGTTGTGCAGCAAGTAGCTAAACTTGCTCAACGCTTCAATGGTTTATTAAACAGTTACCTAGATAAGTGTTTAGACATAATTGTTGCTTTTGATGACTTCAAAATCTTTCACGTGTCTAGAGAATCCAATTCAATTGCAAATGATTTGGCTCAACAATCACCTGGCTATCATATTAAAAAAGGCAGATTTTTTATACAAGAGAAGACAGTGCTTGAAGTTTTCGTGTCAACTAAGGCTAGGGGCTTCGATCTGTCCTGCTACGCGCCGGATACTTTGCGTCGGAGCCCTTCGCTCGTCGGAGGCTGCTGCATGTCGGACCCCTTGCATCAGAGTCTCTCATACACCGGTGGACTCTGTGCACTAGATCCCTCGCACCAAAGTTTTCTACGCGTAGGAGGTCCTTGCGCATCGGACCCCTCCGTCGGAAGTCTTCAGTCTGATCGACTCAACTTGGCTGGTCTGATCGACCTTTGCCAGAAACAGGCAGGGCTCGAGGGTCAGATTAAAATTTGTGAATTAAACGCCACTTCAGATAAAGATTTGGTGGGTTCTTCGGGAAACCAAATGGATGATTGGATGACATCAATCAGTCCAATATTTAAGAGATCCTGGTACAAGGGTTGATCGAAGGTTCGGTGTCGAGCGTTTAAATTTGTATTGCTTGATGGAATATTGTATCGCCGAACTATTGATGGGGTACTTTTAAAGTGCTTGGATGCCGATCAATCTAATGTTGCTATAGGAGAAGTACATGATGGTCTTTGTGGTACTCATCAGTTGGCCCAGAAAATGAGTTGGATGCTCAAAAGAGCGGGTTTTTATTGGCCGACTATGACTGAATATTGTTTTAAGTACTATAGAGGATGGGAAGCTTGTCAAAGGTTTGATAATGTTTAGCTTGCTCCTGCATCCTTACTTAATCCTATTATCAAACCATGGATGTTCCGAGGTTGGGCCTTGGACTTCATCGGTCAAATTTATCCTTTCTCTTTGGAAGGGCATCGGTTCATGTTAATGGCCACAAATTACTTCACCAAGTGGACCAAGGTCGTGCCTCTCAAGAACATGACATAGAACGAGGTAATCAATTTTATATTGAATCACATTATACATAGATTCGGTATTCCCCAAATTCTTACTACAGATCAGGGCACTTCATTTGTTTCTAAAGAAGTATGTGATATTGCCGAATCTTATGGTATAAAGTTGATAAACTCTTCACCATACTATGCTCAGGCCAATGGTTAGGCTGAGTCTAGTAATAAAACTATGATTAAGCTCATTAAGAAAGAGATTGAAGAGTTTCCTAGACGGTGGCATGAAGTGCTTTTCGAGGCATTATGGCATGTAGAGTTGCAAAGCATGGTGCCACCAAGGTAAGTCCATATGAGTTGGTGTATGGACAAGAAGCCATTTTACCCGTAGAGGTGAATCTTGGCTCTTTAATATTACTTAAGCAAGATGGCTTATCGGTCGATGAGTATGAAACTCTTTTGAAGGATAATCTAGAAGGATTGACTGATAAGAGACTAAGAGCTCTAGAGGCTATAGAAATAGGCAAAAGAAGAGTGGCTAGAGCGTATAATAAGGAAGTGAGAGCAAAATCGTTTTAAGTTGGTGACTTGTTTTGGAAGACGATTTTGCCTTTACGCACTAAGAGCCCAAAGTTTGGTAAATGGTCGCCTAGTTGAGAAGGTCTTTTTAGAGTTGTTGAAATCACTCCAGGTAATGCATATTTGCTAGGGTCTCTTCAAGGAGAGTGATTTTGTAGAGCTTTGAATGGTAGGTATTTGAAAAAGTACTTCCCAAGTGTGTGGCAAAACTGCTTAAGTGTCAAAAGGCTGGTATGGAGCATATCACCCTTAGCTCGTCGTGTTTTTGGCTCACTGAAGTTTGCCAAGACACAAGGGCATGTGTTGATAGCAGAAAATGGCATTAATGGTCAAGATTGTCTAAAAGTCAAAATTGGTAATTTGGACCGAAAATATGCAATTCCTGGTACAAGTCGAAGCCTTGAAGTGTCGAAGGCCCATCTGCATTAGGCTTCGGCTGCCCCTTCGGCGTCCTGCTTCGTAGTCAGGCTTCGGCCCAACGAGCCTACTTCAGCAAGCATGTCGAAGGCCTACTTCGGGTAGGACTAGGACCAAATCTGTTTATAGGTTTCGGGTTGTTTTGATCCCTAATCAAGTCTTATCTGTTTTTAGTCGAATACTAATCAAGTTAGAGTTAGAGATATAGTCAGGAACGTCAATACTAGCCCTATAAATATAGGGGTGATGCTGATTCAAATTATCTACACAGATCAACTCAAAACCCTAGTTTTGAATCGCATTACTTTCAATCTACCTTTCTCGCACAAGGATTAGCTCTAAAGTCTATCTTTGTGAGTTTGCGCCGTAAACTCTTCGTGCATCATATTGAAACTATGGTAAGTCCTTGTTGATATGCTCATGAATCACCCGTTTAATATATGTAACATATTGTTATCGTTTCTATCGGTTTTATTTGGCTACACTTGATAATTCGGTCTCTAGGCCGAATTGGCATTTGATTTTAGTGTTTTTGTAGAGTTTACACTTAGATCTTCTTCGCCAAGAGCTTTTTCTTAAATCCAACATCGGAAAGTGATCTCCGGAGTCAGGAGGCTCATTTCGGAGGCTGTCGGACCTCCTCTGGTAGGCCTTCGGCTCGACAATACCAGTGCAGGATTCGTCACGCTATTGCCGGTCTGAGTACCTTCACAGTGTCGGAGCATCTTCACGCGGGGTATACTTCACATCGTGGTTTATTCGTGCCAGAGCTACGTCGATCCAGACTCTTCGCGTCGATCCTCGTCGCACTGAGGTTTGTCACACTGGGCCTCGTCACGCTGAAGTCTTTGCGCTGAACTACATCAGTTTAGCGACGATTTCGCCAGTCGGCTCGATCGGATCCCGTCTTTGATCTAATTGGTTTAAATGCCGAAGGCTACTTCGGCGCACCCTTCGCACCAGACGCCGAAGGCCCACTTCGGTGACCCCCTCGCACAATACACTTCGATCCAATCTACTCCGTTCGGTCGGCTGGATTGCTTTGTTTATACACTTCAGCTAATTGGTTATTTTTTTACAATCTGATTACTTGGCGACTCCGTTATTCCCTTACCACTATTTAAGGCTCGTCGGAACACGATATCAGCGTTCTGTTATGCTTAGGGTTATTCCTAAGTATCCGCACACTTTTGGATCGTCGGATCGGCGTCAGTGTGTCGACACGTTTTAGTGTCAACAATCTCATCTATATTTATCCCTGTAATTTCTGCTATGATTGATAGCCAAAATCAACACACAAGAGTCTCTCCATAGACTTTCCACCATCTGCTTCCGCTCTCTGATTTCCTTGAGGACGTATCTACAGAACGGGAAAATAAGAATAGAAACATGAGAGGAACCATAACTAATCTATTTGTTTTCTATGGTCCATGTTACATATATATGAACTAAATATATTGTGTTGGGGGAAAATACTTCATCATCGGGGTCACTGCTGCAACAAGGCAAAGGCAGGTGATTTAGTCGAAGGTTTCCAACATCTAATTCTGGCTTGGTGCTGAGGTCAGTTCGAAGGACGGAGGCGAACTCTAGTTCGGAGTATATCTTCGAACGTTGACTCTTCAGAGAGTTTCCTTGCCAGCTAAGATGGAAGGTTTATCTTCTTTCTTATTAGATTAGTCTTTTACCGTTTTAGCCCTATCAAGGGCACCGAATAGTTTCCACTATGTCGGTTGTAATAGAGGGGTAAAAAGGTCTTTTCTTTAAGATTTTGGCTTATAAATACCCCCCGTTTCACCCTGTAATCAGGATCGAATACTAAGTTATTCAATACACAACTTCGAATTACTTCGAGCTATTATCCAATCCGGAGGCTTGAATAGTTCGCTTCTTAAACACTTCGTTTACTAGTTTCTAATCTCTGAAAACATGTTAGCGTAATCTTTTACGCCAACAGTTGGCGCCATCCGTGGGGAACCTAGTCCAAAAAACTTCGTTCTCAAACCATGCCACCCAAGCGGAGTTCAGGTGGTAGTCCTACTCGGAGGTCCCCTCAGACCTCTGGAGTAAGATCTTCGGACACAGTTGAGGTCGGAGGACCTTCGACATTTCCTCCACCTCAGACTCCGGAAGGTGTTCCCCTTCCTCGAGCATACGGAGTTCCTCCCCCAACTCCATCCATACTTCGGCCAACCGGAGTCCCTCTTCCACCTCAGGTTCCACTTTGGACTGATGCATACAGTTCTCAAGACCCGGAAGGTCCTTCCGGAGGAGATGAAGACGGACTTGGCGATATGGCCGCTCAAATGGCCAGTCTCCAAGATGAAGTAGCGAGGTGGCAGCAAGAAACCACAGATAGGCTTCGTTCTCAGGCCACCCCGGTCATCCCAGAAGTGCCCCAAGACGATGAACTTCCTTATCCCGAAGCCCCGGAGAACGCTTCCTTCGACAGCGAGTCTCCGCTGCATCCTGAGCTGCAGAAAGTGCACTTCGATCCTAAGTTTAAAACTTCGAAGCTCTGCAAATACTCTGGAGACGAAGACCCTGGGGAGTTCTCCCGTTCTTATGCATTAGCAATTGAGGCCAGTGGAGGAGTGCGAGACACCATGGCCAAATGTTTCCCTCTAGCTCTTGAAGGGGTGGCTCTACGGTGGTTCTGGTCCCTGAAGCCAGGGTCAATTAGAACCTGGGAGCAGTTAAGGAATAAGTTCATAAGTAACTTCCAGGGTACCTTCGTACCCCTAATGTCTACAGGAAGTCTTTTCCAGGTGAAGCAGATGTCCGGAGAGACTTTAAGACAATTTTTCAAGCGCTTCGCTCATACGAAGTCGCAAATTCGAGGGCTAACTACATCCTCCGTAGTTGATGCAGCTCGAGAGGGAGTTATCCATGCAGGCCTCCTTGATAAACTTCATCGGAAACAAATATCTTCTGTTTCTCAGTTGATGTCTTATTTTGAAGAGTATGCAAGGTCAGAAGAAGGGTGGCTTCAGAGAACTACATCAACTCCGCCAATCCTACAAGAAGTCAAGCTGGAAGTGAAGACTTCAACACCTTCGCAGGGGCCTAGCTTTGAAGTTCAGCATGATAGGCGTCGGGGGCAAAAGCATCCTCGTTCAGAAGTCTTGAACATTGCACCTCCGCAGAAAATTGCCCCTAAGACTTCGCAAGCTTCAGGAAGCAAGACCAGTGGCTGGAGGCCGCCAGGGAAGCCAGCTGGCAAAGCCAGGCCTTCTTTTGCTGTATCCATGGTGAGAATCGAAGTCACGCAACTGATGCGTGCAAGTATATACTCGCTTTAAGAGGCGGGTACCTTGAAAGAACTTCGGGTCGGGGCACTACTGACCGAGTTCCTCCCGAGGTGCGTCCGGAGCCTGTCCAGGCTGTGGCACGTATAGATAACTTCAACCCTGCAAGGCAACCTCCGGTGGTCAATATTATGCCACCTCCGAAGAAGGAAGATGGCCAAGATCGAGGGAAAAGAGTAGTCCTCCCTATTTCCGGAGGAGGGACTCTTGGTAGTATGTCGAAGAGGCAGAGAAGAGAATATGTTCGAGAAGTGGTCCTTATTGGAACTTCTTCGTCCGCAGCTACCATGCCTGAATGGTCCCATGTGCCAATATCTTTTTCCATAGATGATGCAGCGGGCATAAAGTTTCCACATGCAGATCCTCTTGTCATCACTGCCGATATAGCAGGGACTGAAGTCTGGAGAGTACTAATTGACGGAGGGAGTTCAGCAGATATTATCTTCGTCCAAGCCTTCGATCAACTTTGTATCTCCAGAAAGCATCTTCTCCAAGTAGCTCGTCCTTTGCAAGGCTTCGCAGGATCTTCATGTATCACAAGAGATAATACACACTTTTGTGTTTAGTTCTTGGATCTAATTATTGGGTTGTTGGCAAGCAGAATTATGCTTTTCCTTATATTAGCATATAAATACCATAGTGGCTCAAGGGGGGTATGGTGTTGGCTCGACGCGTCGGGGCACCTTATGAAACCATAAGAGGGTGCTGTCGGGTCGGAGTGTCCCATAAGAGGGACGACAGTCATGACCATACCTGCGACGGCGGAGATGGGTGGTCTGACGGTGACCGGCTCCGCGCACCTGCACCCTGCGACGAGGCAAGTTGCTGCTTGTGTTGCTCGTAGAACAGTGTGAGCGCACGTATCTTTATTCTTCTCCTTGATCCCCTCAATTCCCTCGGCCAAATAGGTCTGGAAGTCACCTTCGAGAGGGGCTACTGGCCAGGACGGAGGAGGTGATTTTTGATGTTGTGGATGCCCCGTATGCATATAATGTTATCTTCGGAAGGGGCATGTTGAATCAGTTCAGAGCTGTGGCGCATCATATTATGTGTGTATGAAGATGCCCACACAAGCGGAGTGCTCACTGTTTTCGAAGATCAGGCCACTACACGAAGAGCGGAATATGTCATGGCCCCCCTCTTGACCCGAGACAAGTGAACAGCGTGCAAGGCAACCCGGAGGATATCTCTACTTCAGGTGAACCTTCGAAGAAGTCCTTCCCAAGGCCAAGCCCCGAAGGGAGATTATAACGAAGGTTATTGTCAAAGATGACAAAGACTATTCATTTCAGTTCGGCAAAGATTTGCCTCAGAAGTCGCTACTTCGTTGGAAAAAGTAGTTGAAGAGAATTTAGATGTCTTTGCCTGGTCTGATGAGGACATTGCTTGAGTAAGTCGAGACATTATTGAACATAGTTTACTTGTGAAACCCGAGGGTTCGGCCTGTCCGACAAGGACTCTAGAAGCTATCTGCAGAGAGGGCCATCATTGCTAAAGATGAAGTGGAAAAGTTGCTGAAGGCTGGGATTATCAGAGAAGTAGCTCATACGGAGTGGCTAGCCAACCCAGTCTTCGTCAGGAAGAAATCTTCCGTGAAGTGGCGCATGTGTATTGACTTTACATCTTTGAATAAAGCATGCCCCCGTGACCCATATCCCATGCCCTGAATTGATCAATTGGTTGACTCCACTACTGGTTCGGAGTTATTAAGCTTCCTTGATGCGTATTCCGGCTATCATCAAATTTGGCTAAAGCACGAAGATGAAATCAAAACAAGCTTTGTAACTCCTTCAGGGAGTCTTCTGCTATGTAAGAATGCCCTTTGGCTTAAGAAATGTCGGGGCAACTTTTTCGAGGTTAATTGCTAAGGCTCTAGGTCATCAAATAGGCCGCAATGTAGAAGCCTATATGGATGACATTGTAATAAAGAGTGCTTTAAAGCACCAACATAGCCTAGACTTAGCAGAAATATTCAATAGCCTTCGGGCATGTGGAATCCGTCTTAACCCCGAAAAATGTATCTTCGGGGCTCAGGCTGGAAAATTGTTAGGGTATCTAGTTTCAAGCAGAGGGATCGAGCTAGCCCCACTCAAATAACTGCGTTGCAAAGGATGGCTCCTCCGGAAAATTTGAAGCAAGTGCAAAAGCTGACTGGTCATCTCGCAGCACTTAGCAGATTCCTAGCAAGGTCTAGCGGAGAGAAGTTTGCCCATTTTCAAAGCATTGAAGGGGTCCAAAGATTTGCATGGACACCAGGAGTGTCAAAAGAGCTTTGATGATATTAAGAATTATCTCAGTAACCTCGCTACACTCACTGGTGCCTGTTGCGGATGAAACCCTACTCCTTTACCTTGCGGCTACTGGCTCCACTGTCTAGTGCAGTCCTTGTCAGAGAAGTTGATTTCAATGGGAAGTTGGTACATAATCCAGTCTATTTTGTATCCGAAGCATTGTCCGGAGCAAAAATAAGATATTCCGAGCTTGAGAAGTTCACCTATGCTCTGATAATGGCTTCGAGGAAGTTAAGGCATTATTTCCTAGCACATAATGTGATTGTACCAACTTCGTATCCCTTGGGAGATATGCTCCGAAGTAAGATTCCACAGGAAGAATTGGGAAATGGGCTGTTGAATTAGCACCCTTCGGCATCTCCTTCATGGCAAGGACATCGATTAAGTCACAAGTGTTGGTAGACTTTGGCAGAATGGACTCCCCCTACAGTATGGGCTCCGAAGAAACCAAGTGAAGGAATTTGGACCATATACTCCGATGGAGCTTTCCAAGCATCTGGAGCAGGTGTCGGAGCAGTAATAATTTCACCTTCAGGGCAAAAAGCAATGTACTCCGCAAGGCTCAACTTTAAGTCCACCAATAATACAACGGAGTATGAAGGAATTTTGTTAGGACTTCGGAAAGCACGTGCTTTGGGGGCTACAAGAGTTGTTATTAAAACAGATTCTCAAATTGTAGCAGGGCACGTGGATAAGAGCTTTCAAGTTCGTCATCCATAACTGCAAAATATTTAGAAGAGATCCGTAAGATTGAGGCAACATTTAAGGGGATTTCCATTCGAAGTATACCCAGAGTTGAAAATATGCAAGCTGATACCTTGGCAAAAGCTGTAGCCGGAGCTATGGACATTCCTAGAAGAAGCTTTTTACGAAGAGCTCAATTCACCTTCAGTCACACAGATCCCTTCTAGCGGAAGTTCTTTGCATTCCAAGTACAGATTGACAGAGTTCAATTATGGAATTATTGCAAGGAGAAGAAAATTTGCCTAAAGGGCCACATCTTTCGAGGTTGAAGCTCAAGATTCGAAATTATCATATAATCAATGGTATTCTGTACAAGGCCGGAGTATGTTCCCCTCTGCTCCGATGTATATCTCAAGCCGAAGGTCAGGAGATTCTCCGAGAAATTCATGAAGGACTTTGTGGTAGTCATATGGCCCCGTGAGCTTTGACAGGAAAAACACTTCGCCAGGGGCTTTATTGGCCTACAATAGTAGCTGATGCGGAGATCTTAGTCCACACTTGCCAGGGTTGTCAATGGATGGGAAGAAGAAGTCATCGTCCGCCAACAACTCTTCAAGTCATTGCCCCAGTGTGGCCCAGGCTAGATGGGGCATGGACCTTATTGGGCCCTTCCCTAGTAGAAAAGGAATTTAATTTCGCAGTGGTAGAAATTGAGTATTTTTCCAAGTGGGTCGAAGTAGAGCCCCTCACAACTATCACTTCACATAATGTACAAAAAATTTTCTGGAAAAAATATTATATGCTGGTTCGGAGTGCCTCAGTAGCTCACAGTTGACAATGGGACACAGTTTGATGCAGAGCCCTTCAGGAAGTTTTGTGAAGATCTTGGCATACAATTATGCTTCGCTGTAGTGTCGACATCCTCAGTCTAACGGAGCTGTTGAAAGAGCCAATGGTAATATCTTGTCAGGGTTGAATCAAGCATAGTGGGATTGGCAAAAGGAATGTGGACCGAGGACTCCCGAAGATTCTATGGTCCATTCGGACCACTCAAACAAGGTCCACCGGTTTCACTCCTTTCAGACTATTATTCGAAGATAAAGCTATGACGCCAACAGAGCTTAAAGGAGGATCCCTTCGCAGCACGAACCGGAATAGAAGCAGAAAGGCAAACTTCGCTTGATTTAACAGAAGAAACAAGACTTCGAGTTGTCGCCAATTTGTCAAAATATCATCAGCAGACGAAGACT
>JAAALK010000080.1:1087140-1103358 GCA_019279435.1 Zizania palustris | reverse complement strand
TTTATTGGCCGACTATGACTGAATATTGTTTTTTAGGTACTAGAGAGGATGGGAAGCTTGTCAAAGGTTTGATAATGTTTAGCTTGCTCCTGCATCCTACTTAATCCTATTATCAAACCATGGATGGTCCGAGGTTGGGCCTTGGACTTCATCGGTCAAATTTATCCTTTCTCTTTGGAAGGGCATCGGTTCATGTTAATGGCCACAAATTACTTCACCAAGTGGACCAAGGTTCGTGCCTCTCAAGAACATGACATAGAACGAGGTAATCAATTTTATATTGAATCAATTATACATAGATTCGGTATTCCCCAAATTCTTACTACAGATCAGGGCAACTTCATTTGTTTCTAAAGAAGTATGTGATATTGCCGAATCTTATGGTATAAAGTTGATAAACTCTTCACCATACTATGCTCAGGGCCAATGGTTAGGGCTGAGTCTAGTAATAAACTATGATTAAGCTCATTAAGAAAGAGATTGAAGAGTTCCTAGACGGTGGCATGAAGTGCTTTTCGCGGCATTATGGGCATGTAGAGTTGCAAAGCATGGTGCCACCAAGGTAAGTCCATATGAGTTGGTGTATGGACAGAAGCCATTTTACCCGTAGAGGTGAATCTTGGCTCTTTAATATTACTTAAGCAAGATGGCTTATCGGTCGATGAGTATGAAACTCTTTTGAAGGATAATCTAGAAGGATTGACTGAATAAGAGACTAAGAGCTCTAGAGGCTATAGAAATAGGCAAAAGAAGAGTGGCTAGAGCGTATAATAAGGAAGTGAGAGCAAAATCGTTTTAAGTTGGTGACTTTTTTTGGAAGACGATTTTGCCTTTACGCACTAAGAGCCCAAAGTTTGGTAAATGGTCGCCTAGTTGAGAAGGTCTTTTTAGAGTTGTTGAAATCACTCCAGGTAATGCATATTTGCTAGGGTCTCTTCAAGGAGAGTGATTTTGTAGAGCTTTGAATGGTAGGTATTTGAAAAAGTACTTCCCAAGTGTGTGGCAAAACTGCTTAAGTGTCAAAAGGCTGGTATGGAGCATATCACCCTTAGCTCGTCGTGTTTTTGGCTCACTGAAGTTTGCCAAGACACAAGGGCATGTGTTGATAGCAGAAAATGGCATTAATGGTCAAGATTGTTCTAAAAGTCAAAATTGGTAATTTGGACCGAAAATATGCAATTCCTGGTACAAGTCGAAGCCCTTGAAGTGTCGAAGGCCCATCTGCATTAGGCTTCGGCTGCCCCTTCGGCGTCCTGCTTCGTAGTCAGGCTTCGGCCCAACGAGCCTACTTCAGCAAGCATGTCGAAGGCCTACTTCGGGTAGGACTAGGACCAAATCTGTTTATAGGTTTCGGGTTGTTTTGATCCCTAATCAAGTCTTATCTGTTTTTAGTCGAATACTAATCAAGTTAGAGTTAGAGATATAGTCAGGAACGTCAATACTAGCCCTATAAATATAGGGGTGATGCTGATTCAAATTATCTACACAGATCAACTCAAAACCCTAGTTTTGAATCGCATTACTTTCAATCTACCTTTCTCGCACAAGGATTAGCTCTAAAGTCTATCTTTGTGAGTTTGCGCCGTAAACTCTTCGTGCATCATATTGAAACTATGGTAAGTCTTTGTGATATGCTCATGAATCACCCGTTTAATATATGTAACATATTGTTATCGTTTCTATCGGTTTTATTTGGCTACACTTGATAATTCGGTCTCTAGGCCGAATTGGCATTTGATTTTAGTGTTTTTGTAGAGTTTACACTTAGATCTTCTTCGCCAAGAGCTTTTTCTTAAATCCAACATCGGAAAGTGATCTCCGGAGTCAGGAGGCTCATTTCGGAGGCTGTCGGACCTACCTCCGGTAGGCCTTCGGCTCGACAATACCGTGCAGGATTCGTCACGCTATTGCCGGTCTGAGTACCTTCACGTGTCGGAGCATCTTCACGCGGGGTATACTTCACATCGTGGTTTCTTCGTGCCAGAGCTACGTCGATCCAGACTCTTCGTGTCGATCCTCGTCGCACTGAGGTTTGTCACACTGGGCCTCGTCACGCTGAAGTCTTTGCGCTGAACTACATCATTTAGCGACGATTTCGCCAGTCGGCTCGATCGGAGCCCGTCTTTGATCTAATTGGTTTAAATGCCGAAGGCTACTTCGGCGCACCCTTCGCACCAGACGCCGAAGGCCCACTTCGGTGACCCCCTCGCACAATACACTTCGATCCAATCTACTCCGTTCGGTCGGCTGGATTGCTTTGTTTATACACTTCAGCTAATTGGGTTATTTTTTTACAATCTGATTACTTGGCGACTCCGTTATTCCCTTACCACTATTTAAGGCTCGTCGGAACACGATATCAGCGTTCTGTTATGCTTAGGGTTATTCCTAAGTATCCGCACACTTTTGGATCGTCGGATCGGCGTCAGTGTGTCGACACGTTTAGTGTCAACAATCTCATCTATATTTATCCCTGTAATTTCTGCTATGATTGATAGCCAAAATCAACACACAAGAGTCTCTCCATAGACTTTCCACCATCTGCTTCCGCTCTCTGATTTCCTTGAGGACGTATCTACAGAACGGGAAAATAAGAATAGAAACATGAGAGGAACCATAACTAATCTATTTGTTTTCTATGGTCCATGTTACATATATATGAACTAAATATATTGTGTTGGGGAAAATACTTCATCATCGGGGTCACTGCTGCAACAAGGCAAAGGCAGGTGATTTAGTCGAAGGTTTCCAACATCTAATTCTGGCTTGGTGCTGAGGTCAGTTCGAAGGACGGAGGCGAACTCTAGTTCGGAGTATATCTTCGAACGTTGACTCTTCAGAGAG
Source organism: Zizania palustris (assembly GCA_019279435.1). Taxonomy (NCBI): domain Eukaryota; kingdom Viridiplantae; phylum Streptophyta; class Magnoliopsida; order Poales; family Poaceae; genus Zizania; species Zizania palustris. The sequence goes on along the minus strand of JAAALK010000080.1, from coordinate 1,100,514 downwards.
TTTCCTTGCCAGCTAAGATGGAAGGTTTATCTTCTTTCTTATTAGATAGTCTTTTACCGTTTTAGCCCTATCAAGGGCACCGAATAGTTTCCACTATGTCGGTTGTAATAGAGGGGTAAAAAGGTCTTTTCTTTAAGATTTTGGCTTATAAATACCCCCCGTTTCACCCTGTAATCAGGATCGAATACTAAGTTATTCAATACACAACTTCGAATTACTTCGAGCTATTATCCAATCCGGAGGCTTGAATAGTTCGCTTCTTAAACACTTCGTTTACTAGTTTCTAATCTATGAAAACATGTTAGCGTAATCTTTTACGCCAACAGTTGGCGCCATCCGTGGGGAACCTAGTCCAAAAAACTTCGTTCTCAAACCATGCCACCCAAGCGGAGTTCAGGTGGTAGTCCTACTCGGAGGTCCCCTCAGACCTCTGGAGTAAGATCTTCGGACACAGTTGAGGTCGGAGGACCTTCGACATTTCCTCCACCTCAGACTCCGGAAGGTGTTCCCCTTCCTCGAGCATACGGAGTTCCTCCCCCAACTCCATCCATACTTCGGCCAACCGGAGTCCCTCTTTCCACCTCAGGTTCCACTTTGGACTGATGCATACAGTTCTCAAGACCCGGAAGGTCCTTCCGGAGGAGATGAAGACGGACTTGGCGATATGGCCGCTCAAATGGCCAGTCTCCAAGATGAAGTAGCGAGGTGGCAGCAAGAAACCACAGATAGGCTTCGTTCTCAGGCCACCCCGTCATCCCAGAAGTGCCCCAAGACGATGAACTTCCTTATCCTGAAGCCCCGGAGAACGCTTCCTTCGACAGCGAGTCTCCGCTGCATCCTGAGCTGCAGAAAGTGCACTTCGATCCTAAGTTTAAAACTTCGAAGCTCTGCAAATACTCTGGAGACGAAGACCCTGGGGAGTTCTCCCGTTCTTATGCATTAGCAATTGAGGCCAGTGGAGGAGTGCGAGACACCATGGCCAAATGTTTCCCTCTAGCTCTTGAAGGGGTGGCTCTACGGTGGTTCTGGTCCCTGAAGCCAGGGTCAATTAGAACCTGGGAGCAGTTAAGGAATAAGTTCATAAGTAACTTTCCAGGGTACCTTCGTACCCCTAATGTCTACAGGAAGTCTTTTCCAGGTGAAGCAGATGCCGGAGAGACTTTAAGACAATTTTTCAAGCGCTTCGCTCATACGAAGTCGCAAATTCGAGGGCTAACTACATCCTCCGTAGTTGATGCAGCTCGAGAGGGAGTTATCCATGCAGGCCTCCTTGATAAACTTCATCGGAAACAAATATCTTCTGTTTCTCAGTTGATGTCTTATTTTGAAGAGTATGCAAGGTCAGAAGAAGGGTGGCTTCAGAGAACTACATCAACTCCGCCAATCCTACAAGAAGTCAAGCTGGAAGTGAAGACTTCAACACCTTCGCAGGGGCCTAGCTTTGAAGTTCAGCATGATAGGCGTCGGGGCAAAAGCATCCTCGTTCAGAAGTCTTGAACATTGCACCTCCGCAGAAAATTGCCCCTAAGACTTCGCAAGCTTCAGGAAGCAAGACCAGTGGCTGGAGGCCGCCAGGGAAGCCAGCTGGCAAAGCCCAGGCCTTCTTTTGCTGTATCCATGGTGAGAATCGAAGTCACGCAACTGATGCGTGCAAGTATATACTCGCTTTAAGAGGCGGTACCTTGAAAGAACTTCGGGTCGGGGCACTACTGACCGAGTTCCTCCCGAGGTGCGTCCGGAGCCTGTCCAGGCTGTGGCACGTATAGATAACTTCAACCCTGCAAGGCAACCTCCGGTGGTCAATATTATGCCACCTCCGAAGAAGGAAGATGGCCAAGATCGAGGGAAAAGAGTAGTCCTCCCCATTTCCGGAGGAGGGACTCTTGGTAGTATGTCGAAGAGGCAGAGAAGAGAATATGTTCAAGAAGTGGTCCTTATTGGAACTTCTTCGTCCGCAGCTACCATGCCTGAATGGTCCCATGTGCCAATATCTTTTTCCGCAGATGATGCAGCGGGCATAAAGTTTCCACATGCAGATCCACTTGTCATCACTGTCGATATAGCAGGGACTGAAGTCTGGAGAGTACTGATTGACGGAGGGAGTTCAGCCGATATTATCTTCGTCCAAGCCTTCGATCAACTCTGTATCTCCAGAAAGCATCTTCTCCTAGTAGCTCGTCCTTTGAAAGGCTTCGCAGGACTCCCTCTCGATGCCCTCGGCCAAATAGGTCTGGAGGTCACCTTCGGAGAGGGACTACTGGCCAGGACGGAGGAGGTGATTTTTGATGTTGTGGATGCCCCGTATGCATATAATGTTATCTTCGGAAGGGGCATGTTGAATCAGTTCGGAGCTGTGGCGCATCATAATTATCTGTGTATGAAGATACCCACACAAGCGGGAGTGCTCACTGTTTTCGGAGATCAGGCCACTGCGCGAAGAGCGGAATATGGTCATGGCCCCCCTCTTGACCCGAGACAAGTGAACAGCGTGCAAGGCAACCCAGAGGATATCTCTACTTCAGGTGAACCTTCGAAGAAGTCCTTCCCAAGGCCAAGCCCCGAAGGGGAGATTATAACGAAGGTTATTGTCAAAGATGACAAAGACTATTCATTTCAGTTCGGCAAAGATTTGCCTCCAGAAGTCGCTACTTCGTTGGAAAAAGTAGTTGAAGAGAATTTAGATGTCTTTGCCTGGTCTGATGAGGACATTGCTAGAGTAAGTCGAGACATTATTGAACATAGTTTACTTGTGAACCCGAGGGTTCGGCCTGTCCGACAAGGACTCCAGAAGCTATCTGCAGAGAGGGCCATCATTGCTAAAGATGAAGTGGAAAAGTTGCTGAAGGCTGGGATTATCAGAGAAGTAGCTCATACGGAGTGGCTAGCCAACCCAGTCTTCGTCAGGAAGAAATCTTCCGTGAAGTGGACGCATGTGTATTGACTTTACATCTTTGAATAAAGCATGCCCCCGTGACCCCTATCCCATGCCCGAATTGATCAATTGGTTGACTCCACTGCTGGTTTCGGAGTTATTAAGCTTCCTTGACGTGTATTCCGGCTATCATCAAATTTGGCTAAAGCACGAAGATGAAATCAAAACAAGCTTTGTAACTCCTTCAGGAGTCTTCTGCTATGTAAGAATGCCCTTTGGCTTAAGAAATGCCGGGGCAACTTTTTCGAGGTTAATTGCTAAGGCTCTAGGTCATCAAATAGGCCGCAATGTAGAAGCCTATATGGATGATATTGTAATAAAGAGTGCTTTAAAGCACCAACATAGCCTAGACTTAGCAGAAACATTCAATAGCCTTCGGGCATGTGGAATCCGTCTTAACCCCGAAAAATGTATCTTCGGGGCTCAGGCTGGAAATTGTTAGGGTATCTAGTTTCAAGGAGAGGGATCGAAGCTTGCCCCACTCAAATAACTGCGTTGCAAAGGATGGCTCCTCCAGAAAATTTGAAGCAAGTGCAAAAGCTGACTGGTCATCTCGCAGCACTTAGCAGATTCCTAGCAAGGTCTACGGAGAGAAGTTTGCCCATTTTCAAAGCATTGAAGGGGTCCAAAGATTTTGCATGGACACCGGAGTGTCAAAAGAGCTTTGATGATATTAAGAATTATCTCAGTAACCTCGCTACACTCACGGTGCCTGTTGCGGATGAAACCCTCCTCCTTTACCTTGCGGCTACTGGCTCCGCTGTCAGTGCAGTCCTTGTCAGAGAAGTTGATTTCAATGGGAAGTTGGTACATAATCCAGTCTATTTTGTATTCGAAGCATTGTCCGGAGCAAAAACAAGATATTCTGAGCTTGAGAAGTTCACCTATGCTCTGATAATGGCTTCGAGGAAGTTAAGGCATTATTTCCTAGCACATAATGTGATTGTACCAACTTCGTATCCCTTGGGAGATATGCTCCGAAGTAAGGATTCCACAGGAAGAATTGGGAAATGGGCTGTTGAATTAGCACCCTTCGGCATCTCCTTCGTGGCAAGGACATCGATTAAGTCACAAGTGTTGGCAGACTTTGTGGCAGAATGGACTCCCCTACAGTATGGGCTCCGGAAGAAACCAAGTGAAGGAATTTGGACCATATACTCCGATGGAGCTTTCCAAGCATCTGGAGCAGGTGTCGGAGCAGTAATAATTTCACCTTCAGGGCAAAAAGCAATGTACTCCGCAAGGCTCAACTTTAAGTCCACCAATAATACAGCGGAGTATGAAGGAATTTTGTTAGGACTTCGGAAGGCACGTGCTTTGGGGGCTACAAGAGTTGTTATTAAAACAGATTCTCAAATTGTAGCAGGGCACGTGGATAAGAGCTTTCAAGTTCGTCATCCACAACTTGCAAAATATTTAGAAGAGATCCGTAAGATTGAGGCAACATTTAAGGGGATTTCCATTCGAAGTATACCCAGAGCTGAAAATATGCAAGCTGATACCTTGGCAAAAGCTGTAGCCGGAGCTATGGACATTCTAGAAGAAGCTTTTTACGAAGAGCTCAATTCACCTTCAGGTCACACAGATCCCTTCTGCGGAAGTTCTTTGCATTCCAAGTACAGATTGGCGAGTTCAATTATGGAATTATTGCAAGGAGAAGCAAATTTGCCTGAAGGGCCACATCTTTCGAGGTTGAAGCTCAAAATTCGAAATTATCATATAATCAATGGTATTCTGTACAAGGCCGGAGTATGTTCCCCTCTGCTCCGATGTATATCTCAAGCCGAAGGTCAGGAGATTCTCCGAGAAATTCATGAAGGACTTTGTGTTAGTCATCTGGCGCCTCGAGCTTTGGCAGGAAAAACACTTCGCTAGGGCTTTATTGGCCTACAATAGTAGCTAATGCGGAGAGCTTTGTCCGCACTTGCCAGGGTTGTCAATGGATGGGAAGAAGAAGTCATCGTCCGTCAACAACTCTTCAAGTCATTGCCCCAGTGTGGCCCATGGCTAGATGGGGCATGGACCTTATTGGGCCCTTCCCAGTAGCAAAAGGAAATTTAAAATTCATAGTGGTAGAAATTGAGTATTTTTCCAAGTGGGTCGAAGCAGAGCCCCTCACAACTATCACTTCACATAATGTACAAAAAATTTTCTGGAAAAATATTATATGCTGGTTCGGAGTGCCTCAGTAGCTCACAGTTGACAATGGGACACAGTTTGATGCAGAGCCCTTCAGGAAGTTTTGTGAAGATCTTGGCATACAATTATGCTTCGCTGTAGTGCGACATCCTCAGTCTAACGGAGCTGTTGAAAGAGCCAATGGTAATATCTTGTCAGGGTTGAATCAAAGAATAGTGGGATTGGCAAAAGGAATGTGGACCGAGGAGCTCCCGAAGATTCTATGGTCCATTCGGACCACTCAAACAAGGTCCACCGGTTTCACTCCTTTCAGACTATTATTCGAAGATAAAGCTATGACGCCAACAGAGCTTAAAGGAGGATCCCTTCGCAGCACCGAACCGGAAATAGAAGCAGAAAGGCAAACTTCGCTTGATTTAACAGAAGAAACAAGACTTCGAGTTGTCGCCAATTTGTCAAAATATCATCAGCAGACGAAGACTTGGTTTGACCCGAAGGTTAAGCTTAATGAACTTAAGCCGGTCCATCTTGTTTTGCGAAGCATTATAGCACCAGGGAAACTAGGGAATGAGTGGAAGGTCCATACATAATTCTCCGCTCAGGATGCCCTGATTCTTTTAAGTTAGCTAATTTAGAAGGCGAGGAGTTAACGCATACATGGCATGCGGAGCACTTAAAATGATATTTCGCATAGGGGCTCCTTGTAACCATTTGTAAACACCTTCTGGATTAATAAAGTTCATGGTTCAGATAATGCCTACCTCTCAAACACTTCCTACTTCTAGTGGACACACTGGAAGAACGAAGTCAGGCTGGGAGGGAAGTGTCATTAATTTGAACCAATTTTCGGACATCGAACCAATGGTTCGAAGCTTCCTGACAAGGTGGGAAAGTCACTAAAAACTGGATTCCAAGCCACCGGCTTGAAAGCATCCGTAAAAAGAGTCGAAGGATACCAAATAATGCAGATTCCAAGCTCCAGCTTGAAAGCATCCGTAAAAAGAGTCTAAAGAGACCACTGCGAATTCCAAACCACCAGTTTGATAGCATTCGCAAAAAGAGCCGAAGGAGGCCAAAACAAAACAAAGTTTGGGCTCATAAGCTTCGAATATCTATAAAAAGAGTCAAAGTGACCAATCGTTTGGGACGCTAAAGTGTCCGAAAAGTTCGTCCGAAGTGACCTCTTTCAAAAAAAGGTACTAAGTTACCAGTTTTATGACTCCAAGTAGTCAAAGGCATTTTGTAAGATTTTAATCAATCTTTAAGTTGCTGAGGGGCTCCGAGCCTCCAAAATTGTACTCCTAAGTCTTTTTCTTTGCGCCTAACCATCTTCGACTACACTTTGAAGTTGTTTACGCCCAAAGAGGGGCTAGGAAGTAGGGAGACAATTTTAAAAATCAATCTTTATTATTCGAAAAGATTAAATTACATTACGAAAAATCTATGTCTATGCCAAGAAGGAATCGAAGACCTCTTCGATTTCTAGAGCTACCACTAAAGCCGGAACGACTAGTTCTAGAGCCGGGAGTCCTGATAACTTTACGTTTAATTCTTCTTCCTCCCTTCGAAGCTCGAAAATCTTTTTGTTCTTGTTGAAGCTCAGCCAAGTTCGAAGTCGCTCGGGGCTTCTTTCCCAGCTCCGAAGTTCTTCAAGCTTCTTTTCTTGTTCTTCAGCAATACCCTCGTCTTCGGACCATTCAACGTCTTTAGAAGACTGAAGCTTCCAAGTTTACTTCTTTTTCTTCCTCTTTAATATAAGATAATATATCTTTACATATTTCGGGCGCAATTGCACTAGAGCTTTCTCGAGGAATCAAAAATCGAGGCCGTTTGTGAAGTTTTAAAAGATCGAAGGTAGCCCATAGCAGGCGGAGTTCTTTGGTAACATTTAATACTTCGACATCATCCATACTCGATTGAGCCGCTCCCAACTATCCACTAGTTTTTTCCTCCACTCCTTTTCGGCCGGAGTTGGAACCCCCAGGATCTTCTCCGAAGCTCGGGTGACTTGCTCTGAAGTCATAGGAGCTTGAGAGGCTACAAGATAAGTTTGCATTAGTCATATCATAAAACAATTATATATAAAAAATGTTGTGTTTCGAAGCTACCTGCAGGGCTCGAGTCCGAAGAAATCTTTCGGAGTCCACCCTCGGACCTTCTTTGAAGATGATAGGCCAGTTGGCCATCAAAGGTGGAAATTGGAGCCCAATGAACTCTTCTGCTAAGTCCCGCATGCTCATGCGGCGACTAATCCTTTCGAGCAGGCTAAGGCGAGCTTCGAGCTGGCCGAGGGTCTGGGTGAACTTGGGCTTCTCTTCGGAAGTGTATATCTTGCAGAGGTCCGGCCAGACGACTGCCTGCTCCAACTTCGGCATAGAACCACCGAAGAATCCAATCTGTGTACCATCTGGCGTTGATGGCTTTTGCTGGAAATCTTAGTTGGAAAATACTTCATCATTGGGGTCACTGCTACAACAAGGCAAAGGCAGGTGATTTAGTCGAAGGTTTCCAACATCTAACTCCGGCTTGGTGCTGAGGTCAGTTTGAAGGACGGAGGCGAACTCTAGTTCGGAGTATATCTTCGAACGTTGACTCTTCAGAGAGTTTCCTTGCCAGCTAAGATGGAAGGTTTATCTTCTTTCTTATTAGATTAGTCTTTTACCGTTTTAGCCCTATCAAGGGCACCGAATAGTTTCCACTATGTCGGTTGTAATAGAGGGGTAAAAAGGTCTTTTCCTTAAGATTTTGGCCTATAAATACCCCCCGTTTCACCCTGTAATGAGGATAGAATACTAAGTTATTCAATACACAACTTCGAATTACTTCGAGCTATTATCCAATCCGGAGGCTTGAATAGTTCGCTTCTTAAACACTTCGTTTACTAGTTTCTAATATCTGAAAACCTCTTAGCGTAATCTTTTACGCCAACAATATGTTAAGGACCACTTGCTGCATTTAAATTTGGTCCTTATTATCTGTATAGACGCAGTAACGTATGCCATCAAAAGAGGAACAAAGGCTATATCATTTGTAGTGTTGCTGTTTTGCCAGTTCAGTTAACATATGTTCAGCAGACAGTTGCAGGAATAGGCTGATGAATGAAGGGCACGGAGGGAGGCATAGGCGCCATCCTTGATGTTTAGTGGCGGAGCTAGAGAAAAATTAAGAGGTGCATCACTTCACGGGGTACACCATATTAAATCCACGGCGTCACAAAGGGTAAAAATTTGTGAATAATAACTAAAAAAAATCAGGAAACGAGTTCCTAGGAATCCCCACCAACAAGGGTGGCTCCGCCCCATTGATGTTCATTAAGCCTCATTTGGGAGCATGGGGAGAAAAACCATGGGGAAAAATCCATACGGCCCTATTCGGTTGGGCCGGGGTTGACAGGATTTTGGCCCTATCCCCAGGGATCAGCCCGGTTTGGAAAGAAACCCAGTCCATTAAAAATAATGTGTTCGGTTAGCCCACTGGAGGATTTATTCCGGCCCTAGCGCTAGGGTTTTCCCTCACCTGGGCCGGGAATTAACCCACCCCAGCCCAGTAGTGGATTTTTTCCTCTCTGTGAAGCCCTAGCCTTAGCCGTCACCCCTCCTACCCTGCGCCGCTACCATCGCGCCTCCACCGCACCCGCGTCGCTACCGTCGCGCCCACGCCGCCCCCGCGCCGCTGCCGTCGTGCCCCCGCCGGCCCGTGCTGCCTCCGCCCTCCGCCGCCCCTACCACCGCCTACCCCACCACCCCCGTGCTGCCTCCGCTACTGCTGCCCCCCGCCACCGCCTACCTCACCGCCCCCGTGCTGCCTTCGCCCTCCGCACTCGCAGTGATTGTAACATGTAGTTTTGCTATCATGGAATGCAGCTATAATATACCCGTTCTTGCAACAACTCGAGGGGAACCTGATGGAGAAAGAATGCAAGGAGAAAGTATGGTGCAAGGAGGATGCCTTTGATGGCCGGAAGCTTTACGCCGACGACGAGGACGACAGGAGGGAAGGCGAGTGCGGCATTTGCTTGGAGACTTGCCCCAAGATGGTCCTTCCAAACTGCAACCATGCCATGTGCATCAACTGTTACCGAGACTGGTAATTGCTCCCCACTCGTTCTTGCTTATCCATCGAGATGCATTCAGCTACTAGATGACACCTGAGCTGAGCCAGGATATTTTATCAGTTAGGCCCCATTTCACATGATATCATAAAAAATTGCAAGTTGCTTTCAGTAGCTTCAAGCTGATGTTGATTTCGAGACAGAGAGGAAGAGAAAGGAAATGAAATCGGCAAATTTTGTTAGTACGGAACCTAACATTGCATCCTCCTGTGCAAAGATGTTATTGGTACAGTTTTCTAATGAAAAACTTGGTGCTGTTTGTGAGATGTTCCTACTCCTAAACGTTGTTGGTTACAGCTGAGGGAGGGTACTGGGTAGTTCAACTGTTCTATGGCACAACTTTGATGTGCTCAATTTTGCTGTTTCGTTCTTCAGTGTAACTGTAGAACACCTGAATAATCCATTTGTGCTGCTCATAGTGTCTTACAGCAAGTTTGTCGATCCTTCCATCTGTCAACTAGAAGGAATTTCACATGACACGAAGTTATTGTTGGCGTAAAAGATTACGCTAACAGGTTTCTGTAGAATAGAAACTAACAAACGAAGTGTTTGTGAAGAGAACTGTTCTAAGCCCCCGAAAGGATAATAACTTAGAATAGTTTGAATGTGTGTATTGAATAACTTGTATTCGGTCCCTATTACAGGGTGAAATGGGGGGTATTTATAGTCCCAAATATTAAGGAAAAGACCTATTTACCCCTCTATTACAACCGACATAATGGAAACTATTCGGCTCCCTTAATAAGGCTAAAATGGTAAAAGACTAATCTGATGAGAAAGAAGATAAGTCTTCCATCTTAGCTGGCAGAAAAGATCTTGAAAAGCCTTAGTTCGAAGATGTACTCCGAACCAATGCCTATCTTCGTACTTCGAACTTGACTCCGGGTATCTTCGAAGATGAACGTCTGGGAACCTTCGAATCCGCTGTCTGCCTTTATGTTGTTTCGGCAATAACCCCGAAGATGGAATATTTTCCCCCAACAGTTATCATGAGCCCTCTTTAAGACTTTTAATTGAGTACTTGCTCTGTCAGAGTTAGAAAGGCAAATTGTGGTACTTCATACCTTTGATGCAATTGTCATCGAAAATACAATTGTCATTGATAAGGAGGCAACTAGATAAGACACAACCAAAAAACAAGAAATGGAGCTGGCTGCTAGATCACAAATGCAAATTGGAAGGAATAACTGCAAGGGCTGTGGGACTACTTTGACAATTGGTATCCTACATTCTCACAATTTTTCTGTTTTTTGTGTGTTTTGTGTAGTGATGGTGCCTTGAGTGGATTTTGGAGCTTTGTCACTCGAGAGAAGGTACATACTAACTAATAATGTATGAATGTGGCTGTAGGACCGAAAGTAGCGACTAGAGGGGAGGTGAATGGGCGCCTTAAAAATATGAAAAAAACAAAAAATGGAAGATTCTAAAAGTTACACTATACTTTGTAACAAAACAACACAAGTAATAACATATGCCTCTCCTAAATCTTTCATATCAAAACACCAAGATAAGGAAGATTTAATTTTGTTAACTACAACAATATTTGTTCCAAATATTAGTATATCATCAACATACAAGCACAAAATCACTCCATTACCCCCACCATAACGGTAATATACACACTTTTCTGTCACATTAACAGCAAAACCAACGGATGTTAGTGTTTTATCAATTTTTCATAGCATACAAAAAATTAGCTTGTATGACAGACATATCACTTATGGCCTATGGGCTCCCCTACGTATGTCAATGAACATGCTTCAATCATCATCCATCGATGCGCCAGCCTCCGCTGCCACCTTGTCTAACATTGTAGAAGGTCACCGAATCATTTATTAATATGCGTAGGATAGATATGGATGCCAAAATATCCGAATTATATAATTATAAATATATCCTTATTCATATTTGAATTAAAAATGAACGATATTTGGAAACATCTGAATTCCTTTTATAAATATGAATATGGAAACGGATATCTAAATTTATGCTGAATGTGGATATGAAAATGGATACATCCGTATCCGTTTTAGGATTTCGCACATATTAAACATTTAGGGACTCAAGATAACATTACATCACTATATGGTTTATTTATTATTTATGGAATTATATAATACTTAAGTTAGTGAATATTAATATGTATGATATATTTATTGTTTTATATAATTATGAAATATTTAAGTTAGTGAGTGTTTTCTAGCAATACAAGGCAATAAGATATTTGTAACTTTGCTTGAGCTTGAAAATTTGTATACACTCAATATATAACATAACTCATTCTATGTAAAATTTTGTATTTTCTAGATACATTTGCTATTTTAACTCATTAATTGTGTTTCTAGGATTTAAATTGAAATATGTGAAATTTGAGCTGCAAGTACCTAAAATAATGCACCAAAATTTATATAAAAATTTATATTCATGTTTTTGAGTATATTTTTATTTCTTATCCACTAAATTTAAAGAAATTTTAAAAAATCTATGTTACGACACTCAATAAGTAATGTGGAGCTTAAGATGTTTTAATTTTAAAAAATCAAATAAAGTATGAAAAATATGAGACTTGTCATGGTAATATGATATTATACATAGATTATATGATAAAAATTTGAAAATATTTCAAAAAAATTATCACACATAATGTTAAGAAACTCGATATTCTCTTAAAAGGAATTACAGTTTTGAGAAAGAAGTTATGGTTGAAAGTAAATCGATGTTTAAATTTTTCTTGAGCTTCAAAATTTTTATACACTCAATATATAACATAACTTATTTTATGTATTTTTTTATTTTTATATATCCATTTCTATTTGTACCTCATTAATTGTGTTTATAGGATTTAAATTGAAATATGTAAAACTTGAACTGCAAGTACCTAAAATAATGCACCAAAATTTATAAAAATTCATATTCCTATTTTCACTCCATTTTTATTTTTATCAACTAAATTTAAAGAAAGTTTTAAAAATATATGTTATGACACTCGATCGGTAATGTGGAGCTTAAGGGGTTTCAATTCTAAAAAATTAAATAAAGTATGAAAAATATGAGACTTATCACGGTGATATGATATTATAGGTAGATACTATGATAAGATTTTAAATATTTCAAGAAAGTCGTCACAGAGGATGTTAAGAAATTCAAGATTTTCTTGAAAGGAATTAGGGTTTTGAGAAGAATAGGTTATTGTTGAAAGTAAATCAATGGTAAATCTTTTTCTAAACTTGAAACTTTTTATAATCAAATAAAATATATCTCATTCCATATAAATTGATTTGTATTTTTCTAGAGCAATTTTCTATTTTAACTCATTAATTGTGTTTCTAGGATTTAAATTGAAATATGTGAAATTTGAACTACAAGTACGTAAAATAATGCACCAATTTTTTTTAGAAAATTCATATTCAAGTTTTTGAGTCCATTTTAGTTGTTATACACTAAATTTAAAGAAATTTTGAAAAATATATGCTACGACACTCGATCGGTAATGTGGAGTTTAAGGGTTTTTAATTCTAAAAAAATCAAATAAAGTCTAAAAAATATGAGACTTGTCATAGTCTTATGATATTACACGTAGATACCATGATAAAAATCTGAAAATGTTTCAGTTACCGTGTATCATAGGATGTTAAGAAACTCAAGATTCTTTTGAACAGAATTAGGATTTTGAGAATGAATAGGTTATGGTTGAAAGTAAATCGATGGTTAAATCTTTGTTTGAACTTGAAACTTTTTATAATCAAAATACAACATGTTGGCGTAAAAGTACACCAACAGGTTCTTAGTAGTTAAGAACAAACAACAAGAGGTTTGTGCTTTTAGGACAAACTTGAGCCTCCGTAAAGGATTAACAACTCAAGAGGTCCGAATATATGTGTTTGAACCACTGGTTCTGGCCCCCTCTTACAAGGTACAATGGGGGGGTATTTATAGGGAAAAAGGCTTAAGGAATAGACCTATTTACCCTTATAGTACAAATGACCTCCAGTATTATAAACAAGGTTATACACGGTAAAGTGCTGTAGGGTAGATGGATAAGCAGGGCATCCAATCAGTCACGTCTGCCCGCTTCGAAGCCTCCTCCTTCCCTTCGGAGGGTCCTTCGAGATTTTGCATAGTGACACCCTTCGAGCGTGCTGACGTATGCTTTCGAGCATTATTCAACCATCTTTGGGATCTTCTTGGAGCC
>JAAALK010000080.1:1071312-1086140 GCA_019279435.1 Zizania palustris | reverse complement strand
TCGAACTATTGGAATTACTGACGACTCCGAAAGGATTGGGCAACCTTGAGGCTTAGGCCTTACCGCCGCTCTCGCTTCTCTTCCTCGCGGATTGGAGGGATAACCTTTGAAGGTTTGCCAAGACGTCTTAGCTTATATTAAAGAGAGGAGAGGCGAAGGTATCCTCTTCTTCCGAACCTATGGACTGGTCCGACTCGGAGTACCGGGCCGAAGACCATGCGAGGCTGACTCCGAAGGCTCTTGACGTGGGCGGAGCTTCAAGAGACCAAAAGAAACTACGACCTCCAAGAAAAGAGAAGGCGTTTCGAACGAAGAGGGCCAAGCCCAGCTTCGAGCTCCGAAGGGCAGAGTAGCCGGAGAGGTAGCTCAGATCCGACAGGTCTTCATTTTTCTAGCATGGACCAAAACTTTTCTTGATGTAAAGTATAATGATTTATGTGAAATGCCAGTATTCGTTTGGTTCCTATCCGCCCCCCCTTGTGGGTGGTGGATCCTTTACTGTAGAAAAGGGTTCGCCAAGCACATGATGCTCCGAACAACCGGGATGCTTCGAATTACACTTATCATTTGTACTTTGGTATTACTACGGATAACTTCATACTTGGAGGCCGAAAGTCTGTTTCTTTTTAAAGTCCTTAGACTCTTCTACGGATCCTAACAGCCGAGCCTGGAATCCATAGGGTAGCCACCTTCGGCTCTTTTTAGATACTTCGTACCCGGAGGCCGAAAATCTGTTTCTTTTTAAAGTCCTTAGACTCTTCTACGGATCCTAACAAGCTGGAACCTGGAATCCATAGGGTGGCCACCTTCGGCTCTTTTACAGATACTTCGTACCCGGAGGCCGAAAGTCTGTTTCTTTTTAAAGTCCTTAGACTCTTCTACAGGATCCTAACAAGCCGAGCCTGGAATCCGTAGGGTGGCCACCTTGGCTCTTTTACGATACTTCGTACCGGAGGCCGAAAGTCAGTTTCTTTTTAAAGTCCTTAGACTCTTCTACGGATCCTAACAAGCCGAGCCTGGAATCCATAGGGTGGCAGTGGAGCCTCTGAACCGATGTTCGCAGGCAGCCGCCTGGTCTTGGGAAAAATGCTTGACTCTGCAAGCATCTCCGTCCTCCCGATGCGTCCATCAGGAGTAAGGGATATTCGAAGAGCAAACAAAATTCGACCCTTATCTTTATTCATAGGAGGAAAAGTTTTAGCAAGCGATGACACGGAGCCCCTAAGCGAATAACGCTTAAGGTGCTCTGCAGCCATGCATGCTCAACACCTCTTCCCCTTCTAATTAGCTAATTTAAACGATCCAGGGCGCCCTGAGCGTAAGATAACATATGGTCCTTCCCATTGCTTCCTAGCTTCCCCGGAGCTATTACACTTCGCAACACTAGATGACCATGTTTTAGCTCTTATTTTATCTTCGGTCATACCATGTTTTGGTGGTCCTGGTACTTAGTCAGATTGGCGACAGGCTCAAAGCCTTGTTTCTTCTGACAAATCCAGCGAAGTGCTCCTGCTCACCTTCGTCTCCAGGTTGAACTACTCGAAGGGATCCACCTCTGAGCTCCGTCGAGTCATGGCCTCATCTCCGAATAGTAATCTAAATGGGGTGAAACCTGTGGACGTGGTTTGAGTGGTTCGAATGGACCACAAGAATTTTAGGGAGCTCTTCGACCCACAGCCCCTGGCCAAGCCAATGATTCGGCGATTCAGCCCGGAGAGGATGTTCCCGTTGGCTCGCTCAACGGCTCCGTTGGATTGTGGATGGCGCACCGCAGCGAAGCACAACTTAATACCCAGATCTTCACAAAATGCTTGGAAGGTGTCACCTTCGAATTGGGTTCCATTATCCACCTCAACTCCCTTGGCACTCCGAACCTGCATATAATGTTCTGCCAGAAATTTTTTTGCACATTCCTCGAGGGGATAGCCGTCAATGGCTCTGCTTCAACCCACTTTGAGAAATACTCGATTGCTACTACCGCAAACTTCAAGCCGCCTTTGCCATTGGGAAAGGGCCTATGAGGTCCATGCACCATCTAGCCATTGGCCATACTGGGGCAATAACTTGAAGCTGGGCTGGCGGGCGATGGCTTCGTCTGCCCATCCATTGGTAGCCTTGGCATGTTCGAACCAGGTCCTCCGCATCTCTTACTATAGTTGGCCAATAAAACCCTTGCCAAAGCGTCTTGCCAGCTAGCGCACGAGGGCTACATGACTTCCGCACAAGCCTTCGTGGATGTCTCGAAGTATGTCTTGACCTTAGGTGGGAGATGCATCGAAGTAGAGGTGCACACACTCCAGCTTTGTATAAATATCCGTCGATAAGCTTGTAATTTCGAGCTCTTGCTTGCAACCTCGGGCTTCTGGACCTTCGAGAGGGTCTATGCTACTTTGCAATATGTTCATAATCGGAGCCCGCCAATCTATAATCGGAATGCACAGTACTTCCGAAGAGGGTAACTATACAGCTGCTGGCTAGCGCTAGTTCTTCGTAGAAAGCACCCTTCGGAAGGTCCACTGCCCCTGCTGCAGCCTTCGCAATAATATCTGCGAGTTGATTCTCTGCACGAGGGATACTCCGAACTGTAAATCCTTTGAATGCTGCTTCGGCCTTGCGGATTTCTTCAAGGTATTGTGCTAGATGTGGATTCTTTGCTTGAAAGCTTTTATCAACATGCCCTGCGACGACTTGGTAATCTGTCTTAATCACTATCCTTGCGGCTCCGAGCGCTTTAGCCTTTCAGAGGCCTAGCAGGATCCCTTCGTACTCGCGATGTTATTAGTGGTTCTGAAGTTGAGCCTCGCAGAATACATGGCCTTCTGCCCCTGATGGTGATATGATGATGGCCCCTGCTCCGGCACCGGATGCTTGATAAGCTCCGTCAGAAAATATTATCCATAACCCTTCGGAGGGTTCTTCCGGGGACCAAAGAGCAGATGGAGTCCACTCTGCTATGAAATCGGCTATAATTTGGGATTTAATAGCTGTTCTTGCCATGAAGGAGATTTCGAAGGGTGCTAGCTCGACCGCCCATTTTCCAATCCTGCCCATAGAATCTTTGTTTCGGAGCATATCTCCAAGAGGATACGATGTAGGGACGATCATGTTATGTGCCAAGAAATAATGCATTAGCTTTCGCGAGGCCATTACTAGGGCATAAGCAAACTTCTCGAGCTCTGAGTATCTGATTTAGCTCCGGACAATGCCTCCGACACAAAATAAACTAGGTTCTGCACCAGCTTTCCTTTAAGCTCAACTTCCCGGACCAATACTGCACTTACCTGCTGAACCTGTTGCTGCAAGATATAGGAGCAGTGTTTCTTCTGGAAGGGGAACGGTCAAGTTGATAATCTTCCGAGGTATGCTTTTATATCATCAAAGCTCTTCTGACACTCTGTGTCCACTAAAGCTTTTGAACCCCTTTAATGCTTTGAAAATTGGGAGGCTCCGCTCTGCTGACCTGGCTAGGAACCTGCTAAGTGCTGCGAGCCTTCCTGCTAGCTTCTGCACTTGCTTCAAATTCTCTGGTGGAGCCTCCTTTGTAGTGCGCTTATATGTGTTGGGCTAGCTTTGATTCCCCTGCTCGAAATTAAGTACCCTAGCAGCTTTCCTGCTTGTGCCCCCGAATATACATTTTTCTGGGTTGAGGCGTACTCCACATGCTCGGAGGCTCTCAAATGTTCAGCTAGGTCTAGGCTATGCTGGTGCTTTTGAGCACTTTTTATTACAATATCATCCATATAGGCCTCGACATTCCGGCCTATCTGATGACCTAGAGCCTTAGCTATTAAACGTGAAAAGGTGGCTCCAGCATTCCGCAAACCAAAAGGCATTCTTACATAACAGAATACTCCGGAAGGAGTTATAAAGCTGTCTTGGCTTCGTCTTCGCGTTTCAGCCATACTTGATGATACCGGATAAGCGTCGAGGAAACTTAGCAATTCGGAGCCGGCTGTGGAATCCACCAGCTGATCTATTTGGGGCATCGGGTAGGGGTCTCGCGGGCATGCTTTATTTAATGAAGTAAAGTCAATACACATGCGCCACTTGTTCGAGTCCTTCTTCCTTACAAAAATAGGGTTAGCCAACCACTCGGTATGGGCTACTTCCCTGATGATGCCAGCTCTTTACAATTTTTCCTACTTCGGCTTTGGCGAGGCTTGCTCGTTTCTGCTGATAGCTTGTGGAGCCCCCTGGCGCACTGGCCTGGCCTTCGGGTTGACGAGCAGACTATGCTCGATGATGCTTCGATCGACCCCGGTGATGTCTTCGTTAGTCCAAGCAAAGACGTCCAGATTTTTCCTAACGACTTCTTATAACGAGGCAGCTATCTCCGGGGATAGCCCTTTGCCGAACTGTACTGGGTACTCTTTGCCATCTTTCGAAATTATTCTTGTCTCAACATCACCCTCCGGGCTTGGCTTGAGAGAGGGCCCCTTCGAGGGTTCGAGGCCTCCGGGCACTTCTTCGATGCTTTTCGCCACGTTGTGTACTTGTCGGGGATCCAACGGCTGCCCATGGCAATAATTTGTCCTCCGGGCTACAGCTTGGTCTCCTGAAATGGTAAGCACTCCACCTTGCGTGGGCATTTGAGACAAAGGTACTTATGATGCGCTATAGCCCCAAACTGGTTCAACATCCCTCCAGCCGAAGATTGCGTTGTAAGCACATGGGGCGTCGACCACGTCGAAGATCACCTATTCTACCGGGCCAAAGGCCCCTCTCCGAAAGCAACCTCGAGGCCTATCTGGCCGAGGGCATCGAGAGGCAGTCCTGAGAACCCTTGAAGTGGCTGGCTACTGGAAGTAGATGCTTCCGAGGTATGCACATCTGATCGAAGGCCTGGACAAAAAGTTTGTCTGCGGAGCTCCCGCCATCTACTAGGATCCTTCGAACCTCCACTCCTGCTATATCAGCAGAAAATGACCAAGGGGTCAGCGTGGGGGAACTTCACCCCCGCGGCATCGCTGGCAGTAAACGAGATGGGCACGTGGGACCACTCTGGCATTGCTTCAGCGGAACTCGAGGTCCCAATGTGCCCGACCTCGCGAACGTACTCGCGCCGCTGCCTCTTGGACATGCTCCCGAGGGTCCCCCCCCTCCGGAGATGGGCAGGACCACTCGCTTGCCGCGGTCTTGCGGGTCTTCCTGCTTTGGTGGTGGCATAATATTGGCCACCGGTAGCCGCATGGGGCTTCAAGGGCACCATCTCGGGCCATAGTTTGCGCAGGCTCTGACCGTGTCGATGGTGGGGCTTCGTCCGAAGCACCCCGCCCGGTACTTCGCTCAAGGTAGTCGCCCCGAAGGGCCAAGACTGCCTTGCAATCCTTCGTGTCATGGCTCCTATTGTCACCATGCACGCAACAGAAAAAACTCTGACGCCTGCCAGACACCCTTCTTAAGGCTTTGGCGGCCCGGCCTTGAAATTCTTCGCCTTCTGGAAATTGGCAGGTGCCCTCAGAGCAGAAGGCGCAATGTTTAGTACCTCCGAACGAAAATGCTTCTTTCCCCGCTTGTTCTCGTTGAAGCGGTTGTCTTGAGGAAGCTGTAGGGGAGCAGAGGATTCGGGCTCTATTGGAACAATTGCGTTAGTTCCAGCAGTTTTCCTATGGTGGTGTATGATGTGGAGAATGAACCTCGATGGGTTCTCTCAGAGGGAGAAGGAGTTTATACTGGTTCGGGCCTCCCCTAGGGGATAATAGCCCTACGTCCAGTTTGTGGTGGATTTGGCATGGTATGCCTTAGTGTGGAGAAGAGAACTACAGGGTCTCATGGCCCCTTGGAGTGTGTGTCCCTGTTACAAGGGCTTGGCCCTGCTTTTATAGGCACGCAGGCCAAAGGAAAAGACTGGGAAGCCCCTATGAGCCCTAGGCTCATAGGGGCAGAGAGGGGAAAAGGAGCTAGCTATGGTACAAAAGTGGTTTACGGCCTTACAGACGTGTCAAGCTATGCCAGGCTTTGACCAGCTAAACGACATACCAGGGGTGGAGGGCCCCTGGTATGGCTTCTGTACTGCAGCGGGGCGTAAATATCTTCTAGGTTCGGAGCAGGGCCGGAGCTCCGAACTGGGGCTCCGAACCAGGGCACCGAACCGAGGCCTCCGAACTGGGGGCCTCCGAACTGGGCCCTTCGAACCGGGGGCCTCCGAACTGGGCCCTACGAACTGGGGGCCTTCGAACTTGGTCTTCCGAACCGGGGCCTCCGAACTGGGGGCCTCCGAGCTGGACCCTCCGAACAAGGGCTTCCGAGCTGGACCCTCCGAATAGGGGGCCTCCGAGCTGGACCCTCCGAACAGGGCTTCCGAGCTGGACCCTCCGAACAGGGGCTTCCGAGCTGGACCCTCCGAACAGGTGCCTCCGAGCTGGACCCTCCGAACAGGGCTTCCGAGCTGGACCCTCCGAACAGGGGGCCTTGGCTTTGAGTCGGCTGGAAAGGGTCCGGAGACTAGCTCTGAGGAGCTCCGAAGGGAGCTCCGAAGGCTAACTCCGAACAAGGCTCGAAGGCTAACTCCGAAGAAGGCCCGGAGGCTAAATTCAAAGTTAGCCTGAGACTTAGCTTCTGGCGGTCTTCAAGAGATCTCGAGGGCTTTGCTCCGGAGGGCTCCGAAGGACATCGCTTTGAAGGGCTTCGTCGGGGCCCTGGGGCTTCGCCCCTGCAAACTCCGTCACAAACCTTGAGACTCGGGAACAGTTCTTGGGGGGAAACAGGCTTCGACAGTGTTGGCTCCAGGCCAAAGGCTGTCGGAGGCTGACGTCATTTGGCCCCTGTTCAGGGGAAACATATTCCCCCAATAGTAGCCCCTCGCGTGCGGTCCTTCGGGACGAAGGGGTGTGCGCGCCCTTGGGACAAATGACCTGCAAAATACAACTCGGGGAGTCCAAACGGCTCCGCAACGGCTAGAAAGTTACCGTTACCCTGCGCTGGGCCGCTTCGCCTTCGTACAGCTTCGGCACGGCCTCATTTGCTTCCTTCTCGTTGCCTTACAACCTTCGCTCTCTTCTTTTTTCTGGCTTCGCGCAGAGCACCCTTCGCTAGCTTCTAGCCCCTCACGCCGAAGTCCCACCAAAATGCCGAAGAAGGCAGTGGCGAAGTCCTTGGCTCTGGGCCCGAGCTTGAGCTCTGCCCAACTGCAAGCGGTAGCGGCTGCAGCGGCGAAGACTGCGCCTAGGCGGCTGGGGCCAAGGGACCTTCGGACGCCCTCCGACAAGTTTGAGCAGACCTTGGAGATGAGGGCTTCGATCTCCACGGAGGAGTCGGTCCAGAGGGCCTGTGAAGGGAGGATCGCAGCGAAGATCCAGCTTCGGGTCCCGGAGAAGTCGGAGGCCATGCCGAGGCCTCGGGCTGACGAAGTGGTAGTGTTCGAGGCCTTCTTCGAAGCCGGCCTCGGGCTGCCAGCAGTGGGGATGCTGAGCGAAGTCCTCAAGGCCTACAACTTCGAGCTTCCTCAACTCTCGCCCAACGCAGTGGCGAGGTTGGCTGTCTTTGAATGAGCTATGAGGGCCGAGGGTTGCGAGAGCCGCGCGGATGTCTTTGTCACCCTCCACGACGCCAACTGCCAGCCGAAGCCGAGGGAGGGGACAGACCACGTCAGAGGGCGCTGGCCTTCGGCAGCACCAACTTCCAGCTCCAGAAGGAGTTCCAAGATGCCTTTCCGGCGAGGGCGGCACGAGGGGGTGGTGAAGACCAGCGAAGACATCCTTCACTCGAGGATCTTGCTACTCCGGCGAGTGGCGACGAAGATGAGCATGAGAGACCTCGCAGAGGAGTTCATCACCCTCCGGCTCTGCCCCCTCGCGCGCTCCTGGCCGGAGGGGCTCTTCCAGGCTTCGGGTCGAGGGGAACTTAGTGAGCTGGCCTTCGACGCTTCTGTAAGGCTTCGCAATCTCTTCGCCTTTTATAATTCGTAGATTTTCACTTCTGACTTAAACCTTTCATGAAGCCCACCTCGAAATAAGGGCTCCGGAGGAGGCCATCGCGGCGGCGGATCGAGTCGTTGGGACTCCGACCCCCAAGGAGCAGGCCCAGCGCCTCGCACTGGTGGGGTCCTGGGAGCGCTGGAACAGAGTATGGACCGCGCTCGACTTCGAGGGGCTCCCTGCTCTGCCAGACTTCTCCCACCTTACTACCTCATCGTCCGGAGCCAAGAGGAAGAGGGGGAAGATGAACCGGATGCTTCGGGGCCTTGGCCGGAGGTCCCCGCCGCCGAAGCCCCTAACTCGGGAGAGGTTGCGGCGAAGCCCGCAACTACTCCGACCCCCAAGAAGGCAGCGAAGCCCCTAGCGGCGAAGCCTTCGGCGGCGGAGGCTGACGCGCTTACTCCCGCCGCTAAGAAGGCCGCGGACGCTCTGGCGGCAACAACTCGTGGGCGGCGTCGACTACCGAAGAGGTAGACAGGCCCTTAATCTACGACTTGGTGTGGGCGAAGCGTGTGAAGTACTCCCGGAGTGTTTCTCCCACCCGCTGTTTCACCTGGAACAAACTTCCTGTGGACATTGGGGCCACGAAGGTGCCTTGGAAGTTGCTCACGAATTTCTTCTTCAGCTGCTCCCAAGAGCTGATTGATCCTGGCTTCAGAGACCAGAACCATCGGAGTGCCACGCCTTCAAGGGCGAGGGGGAAGCATTTTGCCATAGTGCTTCGCACCCCCCCCCCGCTTGCTTCTATTGCCAGGGCATATGAGCGGGCGAACTCTCCGGGGTCCGACCCCCTGGAGTACTTGTGTAACTTCGAAGCCTTGAACCTGGGATCAAAGGGGACTCTTTGCAAGTCCGAGTGCAATGGGGACTCCTCATCGAAAGATGCATTTTTGGCTTCCTCCGGGACTTGGGCAACTTCTGGGGGTTGTGAGCACCACCGTCTTGAGGCCCTTCGGGAGTCTCGGTGGAGGCTTGAGTGCGGAGGCGATCGGCAGCCTCCTGCCTCCACCTAGCTACTTCCTCCTGAAGCCTGGCTAATTGAGTAGCCTCGGTTCCAGGAAGGCCTTCGTCTTCTTCTGAAGGTAGCTCCGGGTCTTGGGAGCTGAAGTAATCAGTCTGAAGCACCGTAGGAGGAGCTCGAGGACCCCTGGTACTCGACGCCTAGCGGCCTCGGTGGGAATCGCCGAAGTTTGACTCCGCTTCGGAGGCATAGCTAGCCACGAAGAGGTCTTGGAGATGGAGGACTTCGAACGACTCGGGAAGTGGAGTGAAGGCCTTCGGGCTGCACTAAGAAGCCCTTAACTGAAGGGTGCGCGGAATCCTGAGACTCCAAGGCTCCCTCCGTAAGTGGTCTTCGAAGTACAGTCGGCATTACAGAACAAGCTTCTAGAACTTGGTTCCCCACGGACGGTGCCAACTGTTGGCGCAAAATTTACACCAACAGGTTCTCTGAGATTAAGAACGAACAAACAAAGAGTTTGTGCTTTAGGACTGCCTCGAACCTCCGAGTTGGATAATAGCTCGAGTAGTCCGAACATGTGTATTGAATCACTTGTTCCGGGGGATCCCTTTTACAGGGTATGGAGGGGGGTATTTATAGGTAAAAAGGCATAAGGAAAAGACCTAATTACCCCTAGATTACAACCTACATAGTGGAACCTATTCGGTGCCAGGAACAAGGTTATAAAAGGTAAAATACTACAAGGTAGATGGATAAGCCAAACATCTCATCAATCTTGTCCTTCAGCTTCGGGGCCTTTATCTTCCATTCGGAGGGTTCATCAAGGCTTCGCATCACTACACCCTTCGGCTTGACGCCTCTACCTCCGAACGACTGCTCACCAGCTTCGAAGCTCTTCTTAGCCTTTGAGATATTAATCTTTAAGTCCTGAAAATGGAGTAATTTCCCCCAACACTTTATATCTAACCTGTCTAGAAAACCGATGCTTTCGTCCCAATACTCCATCTAAAAAATGAAGCCGAGTTCACTTGGGGGAGAAGCCAGCAACGTGCGTTTGAGAAAATCAAAGAGTGCTTATCGACGCCACTAGTGGTAAGGGCGTCGAAGGCCTTGATCCCATTTCGGCTTTATATTGCCACGGAGGAGAGCGTGACTGGGGCCGTGTTGACTCAAGACATCGAAGGAAAAGAGTACATCATCACTTTCTTGAGTCGTCGACTTCTGGACGCTGAGACAAGGTACGTGTTTGTGGAGCGTTTATGTTTATCCCTCTATTATGCGTGTACCAAATTACATCATTACCTTCTCCCTAGCACATGTATTGTCACTTGCCAAACGGATGTCATAAATACATGTTGCAAAAGCCGATTCTAAGTGGAAGAATCGGCAAGTGGGTGTATGCGTTGATCGAATATGATTTGGCTTATGAACCATTGAAATCTATGAAAGGTCAAGTCGTTGCTAATTTTATAGTAGATCACCAAGTGGATGTCAATTGGGGCGATAAAGTAGCCTTGATTGAAGTATTACCATGGAAACTTTACTTCGATGGTTCAGCTTGCAAAAATGGCCAAGGTGTTGGAGTGGTACTCATATCACAGAGTGGTATGCATTTCGAGACCTCGGCCCATTTGGAATTTCATTCAACTAATAATCAAGCTGAATACGAAGCCCTGTTGCTGGGTCTTGAGTTGTTAAACTCCATGGGTGTGAAGTATGTTCATGCATACGGTGATTCATTATTAGTCGTACAACAAGTAGCCAAGCTCGCTTAGTGTTTTAATGGTTTGCTAAATAGCTACTTGGACAAGTGTGTAGACTTAATTTCTACCTTTGATGATTTTGAGATTACTCATGTGTCTAGAGAGGCCAACTCACTTTCAAATGACTTGGCTCAACAAGCATCAGGCTATCAAATTAGGAGGGGCAAATTCTGCACGCGGGAAAGGCCGATGATTGGAGATGATGTAGCACCGAGGGTATTACTGTCGGTCTGACCGGCTTTGTGGGCACGGTCCAACCGCCCTTGCGTACCCAGTCTGACTGACCATGTCAGGACGATCAGACCGAATTGTGCCAGATAACTGTCAATAGCCGGTTTAACCGGGCCAACAGGGTCGGTTCGACCGACCGTTGTCAGGAAGGTTTAGTGCTCGGGGGTAGGTCCAAATGATAAATCTTGAAGCCAGTTCTAGCGGGAATTTGGCCATTGCTCCTCTAGTTAGTGAGGACGATTGGAGGGTCCCAATCGTCCAATATTTGAGAAACCCGAGCCAAAAGGTTGATTGGAAAGTTCGGCGACATGCTTTCAAATTTGTTTTGCTCGACGATGTGTTGTATCGCTGAACTATTGATGGGGTGCTTTTGAAGTGTTTGGACCCCGATCAGGCTAGAGTTGCTGCAGGTGAAGTACATGAAGGGCTTTGCGGTACTCATCAGTCGGCTCCAAAGATGAGTTGGATGCTCAAAAGGGCAGGTTTTTATTGGCCGACTATGACTAAAGACTGTTTTAGGTACTATAGAGGGTGCGAAGCTTGTCAGAAGTTTGGGAATATTTAGCTAGCGCCCGCGTCGGCACTTAACCCTATTATCAAACCATGGACGTTCTGAGGTTGGAGTTTAGACTTCATCGGCCAAATTCATCCTCCGTCCTCGAAAGGGCATCGGTTCGTGTTGATGGCAACAGATTACTTCACCAAATGGCCCGAGGTCGTGCCGCTCAAGAACATGACTCACAACGAGGTGATTGATTTCATCTTGAAACACATTATACATAGATT
Organism: Zizania palustris; assembly: GCA_019279435.1. Classification (NCBI taxonomy): domain Eukaryota; kingdom Viridiplantae; phylum Streptophyta; class Magnoliopsida; order Poales; family Poaceae; genus Zizania; species Zizania palustris. The sequence goes on along the minus strand of JAAALK010000080.1, from coordinate 1,074,483 downwards.
CGGCATTCCCCAAACTCTCACTACGGACCAAGGTACTTCATTTGTTGCTAAAGAGGTGAGGGATTTTGCCGAATACTATGGGGTCAAATTGGTAAATTCTTCCCCATATTATGCTCAGGCCAATGATCACGCCGAGTCCAGTAACAAAACTGTAATTAAATTGATCAAGAAAAAGATTGAGGAGTTTCCAAAAAGGTGGCACGAGGTACTTTCTGAAGCTCTATGGGCTAGTAGAGTTGCAAAGCATAGTGCCACTAAAGTCAGTCCTTATGAGTTAGTATATGGACAAGAATCCGTTCTACTGGTAGATGTGGATCTTGGCTCACTTAGATTTTTTAAACAAGATGGCTTATCGGTCGACAAATATGAGACACTTCTAAAGGATAATTTAGAAGAGGTGACCGATAAGAGGTTGAAGCCTCTAGAGGCAATAGAGAGAGATAAAAGAAGAGTAGCTAGGGCCTACAACAAGAAGGTCAAGGCAAAATCGTTTCAAATCAATGATTTGGTGTGGAAGACAATTTTGCCATTAGGCGCTAGGACTTCAAAATTCGGTAAATGGTCACCTGGTTGGGAAGGACCTTTTAAGGTAGTCGGAATTGCTCCGGGCAATACATATGTCCTAGAATCTTTACAAGGAGAGCGATTTCGAAGGGCTTTGAATGGTAGATATTTAATAAAGTACTTCCCAAGTGTGTGGCAAAACGCTTGAAGTGTTAAAAGGTCGATATTGCAGGTATCGCCCAAGGACCGTAATGCTTTTAGCTCACTAAGTTTGCTAAAAGGCAGGGGGGCATGTGTTTATAGCAAAAAATGGCATTAATGGTCAAACTAGGAAAATACTGAAAAATAATATTTTTGATTGAAAATATGTCAACCTAGCAAAGGTCGGTCTGACCGGCTATGGTAGGCCGGTCTAACTGGCCAGGTATGGTCAGACTGGATCCATGGGCTCGGTCAGACCGGCCAGGGTCTGGATTTCGGATCCGAGTAGGATTCGAGGTATTTTCGCCCAAAACTTATCTCAACGGAGTTTTGAACGCATCTAACTCTATCTCTAGCCAGGGATAACTAGCCCACCCCCTATAAATAGTAGGGGCAAGGCCGATTCAAGGGGCTCTCTCCAAAACATATCAATCCAAAGCCCTAGCCTTGAATCATATTTACTTTCTTTACTTTTCGCATCTTCGTGGGTTTGCCTGAAAGCCCTCCGTCTGCCGCGTCCATAATCACGGTAACCCTTGCTGGTTCGTTTGTGAAGCTCCCGTTAATCCACGTAACGGATTGCTATCCTTTTATCGGTTTTATCCCCCCTACCTGGCAATTGGCCCTCTGGCTGAATTGTGTTTGATCTCTTATTGTTTTTGCAGGTCAATTGCCTTCTTAAACATCCCTACGAAGTTTGGGAGCAATTGGAGATTGTTTGCTACGTTTACCAAAGCTTAACAGATCGGATCTATTACTTCGGTCCGACCGGCGTTGAGGTACCGGTCTGACCGGGGCACCCTCGTCACGCCGTTGTCGGCAACAGCCGGTCCGACCGATGGCACTCCGCCGGTCCGACCGGGACCCTTCGCACTGGGCGCGCTGAAGCCGAAGTCTGAGCCCTACGAAGCCCTGCGCGCCAGAGCTCCGTGCGATCGAAGGCCAACGTTCGGAGGTCCCTTCGCCCGGTGTGACCGGGGTAGCACGGTCGGTCCGACCGACGAAGCTTCGCCGGTCCGATCGCGGGAGTCATACTTCGCACCTGCCTTTGGGGCGCCGCCCAAAGCCCCTTCGCAGCCCTTCGGTCTGACCGGACTTGAGGCCGAAGGCGTCTCAAGGACCCTTTGGACCAATATCTGCTATAACTCCGAATCAGCCTCCGAATTGGCCGATTCCAGGTATGTTGGTCATTTTGTTACTGTTTATATTGCTATTAATACTTTCGGCCAATTGGATTAAAATATTAATTATTTATCTGATTACCTGGCGACTCCAAATCCCTTTTCACTATACAGGGTAGTCGAAACGCGGTGTCGGTATCGTTGCGATACTTTGGACGTCGAACTGGCCCAAGTGCGGGGGCGCATTTCTACATCAACACACTTTCTGGCGACTCCGTTGGGGACAACGCCAACCATGACTACTACCTCTACATCAGCAGCGGGTACGTCTACTACGTCTACCTCCACTACATCGCCAATGAACATTGTGGGAAGCGCGGACATCGATGACCGCAACATTATAACACCCACCATGGTGGACATATCTGAGGAAGACCGAGCAAAGATCAAAGCGAAAAAGAGAGAACTCGAAGAACTGATGCTCAGAGATTGCATAAAAATGCGCTCGGGCTTTGTCATGCGCGACAACCTCAACTTGGCCCAGGTACACCCAAGTACTATGGATATTCGGTGGACGATGTCACCCTTCGCCGCGTCTATTGGTCCCTGCCAGTTATAATACTTTGAAGGAAAACATGAGGCAAAGTTATACTGCGAATGGTACTCAAGAGACGAGGTGTACGGAGCCCATGGAGTCCCTGCCCAATTGTACGGCAGAGGTATCGGTGGCTCCAGTGGCTTCGCCCACTACGAGCCGAACCCATTGCCTGGAGGGGGTTTGTCCATGTCGAAGGTTATTCAGACCATATTAGCGAGGGGTCTCAGCAGGCCGGAGGTATGAACGGCCATTGTGGGCCGAAGCCTCCCACCGGAGGGTTCGCCCAGAGTGGAGTTGAGTACGCCATTGGGATCCGAACTCGTTGTATGAAGGGTTTGACCATTGAGGCCCGAACTCGCTGCGCGGAGGGTTCGACTGCTGGGGTACGAAGCCACTGTGCAGAGGGTTAGGCCACTGTAGTCCAAAGCCACCCTCCGACTGTTTTGGCCCCTTCGACTATCTTAGTCTCTTTGCACAGGGGCCTGTTTCCTTGGCTTTTTTCTAGTGTTTGTTTAATAGCATCTGATACGTTACCTTCGGCTTCTTGCGAGCCCTAGCTGAAGGAGACGTGATGACATTCCTTTTCCACACTCCTACTTCAGGGTTCTTTGGTATGAGTGTGTGTGTGTGCGTGATTCTCCAATAATGACCGCTTTTCCCTTAGTTGACTTGGCCCGCTCTGGCCGAATCAGCACCCTCTTCTCATCGAGGTTGACGGTGTTTACGGGAAAGGGTCTTTGTCCAGCT
>JAAALK010000080.1:1041828-1070312 GCA_019279435.1 Zizania palustris | reverse complement strand
CTCTAGCCTGATCGGGTCCAAACACTTCAAAAGCACCCATCAATAGTTCAGCGTACAACACATCGTCGAGCAAAACAATTTGAAAGCATGTCGCCGAACTTTCCAATCAACCTTTTGGCTCGGTTTCTCAAATATTGGACGATTGGGACCCTCCAATCGTCCTCACTAACTAGAGGCAATGGCCAAATTCCCGCTAGAACTGGCTTCAAGATTTATCATTTGGACCTACCCCCGAGCACTAACCTTCCTGCACGGCGTTCGAACCGACCCTGTTGGCCCGTTAAACCGGCTATTGACAGTTATCTGGCACAATTCGGTCTGATCGTCCTGACATGGTCAGTCAGACTGGTACGCAAGGCGTTGGACCGTGCCCACAAAGCCGGTCAGACCGACAGTAATACCCTCGTGCTACATCATCTCCAATCATCGGCCTTTTCCGCGTGCAGAATTTGCCCCTCCTAATTTGATAGCCTGATGCTTGTTGGCCAAGTCATTTGAAAGTGAGTTGGCCTCTCTAGACACATGAGTAATCTCAAAATCATCAAAGGTAGAAATTAAGTCTACACACTTGTCCAAGTAGCTATTTAGCAAACCATTAAAACACTAAGCGAGCTTGGCTACTTGTTGTACGACTAATAATGAATCACCGTATGCATGAACATACTTCACACCCATGGAGTTTAACAACTCAAGACCCAGCAACAGGGCTTCGTATTCAGCTTGATTATTAGTTGAATGAAATTCCAAATGGCCGAGGTCTCGAAATGCATACCACTCTGTGATATGAGTACCACTCCAACACCTTGGCCATTTTGCAAGCTGAACCATCGAAGTAAAGTTTCCATGGTAATACTTCAATCAAGGCTACTTTATCGCCCCAATTGACATCCACTTGGTGATCTACTATAAAATTAGCAACGACTTGACCTTTCATAGATTTCAATGGTTCATAAGCCAAATCATATTCGATCAACGCATACACCCACTTGCCGATTCTTCCACTTAGAATCGGCTTTTGCAACATGTATTTTATGACATCCGTTTGGCAAGTGACAATACATGTGCTAGGGAGAAGGTAATGATGTAATTTGGTACACGCATAATAGAGGATAAACATAAACGCTCCACAAACACGTACCTTGTCTCAGCGTCCAGAAGTCGACGACTCAAGAAAGTGATGATGTACTCTTTTCCTTCGATGTCTTGAGTCAACACGGCCCCAGTCACGCTCTCCTCCGTGGCAATATAAAGCCGAAATGGGATCAAGGCCTTCGACGCCCTTACCACTAGTGGCGTCGATAAGCACTCTTTGATTTTCTCAAACGCACGTTGCTGGCTTCTCCCCCAAGTGAACTCGGCTTCATTTTTTAGATGGAGTATTGGGACGAAGCATCGGTTTTCTAGACAGGTTAGATATAAAGTGTTGGGGGAAATTACTCCATTTTCAGGACTTAAAGATTAATATCTCAAAGGCTAAGAAGAGCTTCGAAGCTGGTGAGCAGTCGTTCGGAGGTAGAGGCGTCAAGCCGAAGGGTGTAGTGATGCGAAGCCTTGATGAACCCTCCGAATGGAAGATAAAGGCCCCGAAGCTGAAGGACAAGATTGATGAGATGTTTGGCTTATCCATCTACCTTGTAGTATTTTACCTTTTATAACCTTGTTCCTGGCACCGAATAGGTTCCACTATGTAGGTTGTAATCTAGGGGTAATTAGGTCTTTTCCTTATGCCTTTTTACCTATAAATACCCCCCTCCATACCCATGTAAAAGGGATCCCCCGGAACAAGTGATTCAATACACATGTTCGGACTACTCGAGCTATATCCAACTCGGAGGTTCGAGGGCAGTCCTAAAGCACAAACTCTTTGTTTGTTCGTTCTTAATCTCAGAGAACCTGTTGGTGTAAATTTTGCGCCAACAGTTGGCACCGTCCGTGGGGAACCAAGTTCTAGAAGCTTGTTCTGTAATGCCGACTGTACTTCGAAGACCACTTACGGAGGGAGCCTTGGAGTCTCAGGATTCCGCGCACCTTCAGTTAAGGGCTTCTTAGTGCAGCCCGAAGGCCTTCACTCCACTTCCGAGTCGTTCGAAGTCCTCCATCTCCAAGACCTCTTCGTGGCTAGCTATGCCTCCGAAGCGGAGTCAAACTTCGGCGATTCCCACCGAGGCCCGCCTAGGCGTCGAGTACCCAGGGTCCTCGAGCTCCTCCTACGGTGCTTCAGACTGGATTACTTCAGCTCCCAAGACCCGGAGCTACCTTCAGAAGAAGACGAAGGCCTTCCTGGAACCGAGGCTACTCAATTAGCCAGGCTTCAGGAGGAAGTAGCTAGGTGGAGGCAGGAGGCTGCCGATCGCCTCCGCACTCAAGCCTCCACCGAGACTCCCGAAGGGCCTCAAGACCGGTGTGCTCACAACCCCCCAGAAGTTGCCCAAGTCCCGGAGGAAGCCAAAAATGCATCTTTCGATGAGGAGTCCCCATTGCACTCGGACTTGCAAAGAGTCCCCTTTGATCCCAGGTTCAAGTCTCGAAGTTACACAAGTACTCCAGGGGTCGGACCCCGGAGAGTTCGCCCCGCTCATATGCCCTGGCAATAGAAGCAAGCGGGGGGGGGGTGCGAAGCACTATGGCAAAATGCTTCCCCCTCGCCCTTGAAGGCGTGGCACTCCGATGGTTCTGGTCTCTGAAGCCAGGATCATCAGCTCTTGGGAGCAGCTGAAGAAGAAATTCGTGAGCAACTTCCAAGGCACCTTCGTGGCCCCAATGTCCACAGGAAGTTTGTTCCAGGTGAAACAGCGGGTGGGAGAAACACTCCGGGAGTACGTTCACACGCTTCGCCCACACCAATTCGTAGATTAAGGGCCTGTCTACCTCTTCGGTAGTCGACGCCGCCCACGAGTTGTTGCCGCCAGAGCGTCCGCGGCCTTCTTAGCGGCGGAGTAAGCGCGTCAGCCTCCGCCGCCGAAGGCTTCGCCGCTAGGGGCTTCGCTGCCTTCTTGGGGGTCGGAGTAGTTGCGGGCTTCGCCGCAACCTCTCCCGAGTTAGGGGCTTCGGCGCGGGGACCTCCGGCCAAGGCCCCGAAGCATCCGGTTCATCTTCCCCCTCTTCCTCTTGGCTCCGGACGATGAGGTAGTAAGGTGGGAGAAGTCTGGCAGAGCAGGGAGCCCTCGAAGTCGAGCGCGGTCCATACTTCTGTCTCCAGCGCTCCCAGGACCCCACCAGTGCGAGGCGCTGGGCCTGCTCCTTGGGGGTCGGAGTCCCAACGACTCGAATCCGCCGCCGCGGATGGCCTCCTCCGGAGCCCTTATTTCGAGGTGGGCTTCATGAAAGGTTTAAGTCAGAAGTGAAATCTACGAATTATAAAAGGCGAAGAGATTGCGAAGCCTTACAGAAGCGTTCGAAGGCCAGCTCACTAAGTTCCCCCTCGACCCGAAGCCTGAAGAGCCCCTCCGGCAGGATGCGCGCGAGGGGGCAGAGCCGGAGGGTGATGAACTCCTCTGCGAGGTCCTCTCATGCTCATCTTCGTCGCCACTCGCCGGAGTAGCAAGATCCTCGAGTGAAGGATGTCTTCGCTGGTCTTCACCACCCCCTCGTGCCGCCCTCGCCGGAAAGGCATCTTGGAACTCCTTCTGGAGCTGGAAGTTGGTGCTGCCGAAGGCCAGCGCCCTCTTGACGTGGTCTGTCCCCTCCCTCGGCTTCGGCTGGCAGTTGGCGTCCGTGGAGGGTGACAAAGACATCCGCGCGGCTCTCGCAACCCTCGGCCCTCATAGCTCATTCAAAGACAGCCAACCTCGCCACTGCGTTGGGCGAGAGTTGAGGAAGCTCGAAGTTGTAGGCCTTGAGGACTTCGCTCAGCATCCCCACTGCTGGCAGCCCGAGGCCGGCTTCGAAGAAGGCCTCGAACACTACCACTTCGTCAGCCCGAGGCCTCGGCATGGCCTCCGACTTCTCCGGGACCCGAAGCTGGATCTTCGCTGCGATCCTCCCTTCACAGGCCCTCTGGACCGACTCCTCCGTGGAGATCGAAGCCCTCATCTCCAAGGTCTGCTCAAACTTGTCGGAGGGCGTCCGAAGGTCCCTTGGCCCCAGCCGCCTAGGCGCAGTCTTCGCCGCTGCAAGCCGCTACCGCTTGCAGTTGGGCAGAGCTCAAGCTCGGGCCCAGAGCCAAGGACTTCGCCACTGCCTTCTTCGGCATTTTGGTGGGACTTCGGCGTGAGGGGCTAGAAGCTAGCGAAGGGTGCTCTGCGCGAAGCCAGAAAAAGAAGAGAGCGAAGGTTGTAAGGCAACGAGAAGGAAGCAAATGAGGCCGTGCCGAAGCTGTACGAAGGCGAAGCGGCCCAGCGCAGGTAACGGTAACTTTCTAGCCGTTGCGGAGCCGTTTGGACTCCCCGAGTTGTATTTTGCAGGTCATTTGTCCCAAGGGCGCGCACACCCCTTCGTCCCGAAGGACCGCACGCGAGGGGCTACTATTGGGGAATATGTTTCCCCTGAACAGGGGCCAAATGACGTCAGCCTCCGACAGCCTTTGGCCTGGAGCCAACACTGTCGAAGCCTGTTTCCCCCCAAGAACTGTTCCCGAGTCTCAAGGTTTGTGACGGAGTTTGCAGGGGCGAAGCCCCAGGGCCCCGACGAAGCCCTTCAAAGCGATGTCCTTCGGAGCCCTCCGGAGCAAAGCCCTCGAGATCTCTTGAAGACCGCCAGAAGCTAAGTCTCAGGCTAACTTTGAATTTAGCATCCGGGCCTTCTTCGGAGTTAGCCTTCGAGCCTTGTTCGGAGTTAGCCTTCGGAGCTCCCTTCGGAGCTCCTCAGAGCTAGTCTCCGGACCCTTTCCAGCCGACTCAAAGCCAAGGCCCCCTGTTCGGAGGGTCCAGCTCGGAAGCCCTGTTCGGAGGGTCCAGCTCGGAGGCACCTGTTCGGAGGGTCCAGCTCGGAAGCCCCTGTTCGGAGGGTCCAGCTCGGAAGCCCTGTTCGGAGGGTCCAGCTCGGAGGCCCCCTATTCGGAGGGTCCAGCTCGGAAGCCCTTGTTCGGAGGGTCCAGCTCGGAGGCCCCCAGTTCGGAGGCCCCGGTTCGGAAGACCAAGTTCGAAGGCCCCCAGTTCGTAGGGCCCAGTTCGGAGGCCCCCGTTCGAAGGGGCCCAGTTCGGAGGCCCCCAGTTCGGAGGCCTCGGTTCGGTGCCCTGGTTCGGAGCCCCAGTTCGGAGCTCCGGCCCTGCTCCGAACCTAGAAGATATTTACGCCCCGCTGCAGTACAGAAGCCATACCAGGGGCCCTCCACCCCTGGTATGTCGTTTAGCTGGTCAAAGCCTGGCATAGCTTGACACGTCTGTAAGGCCGTAAACCACTTTTGTACCATAGCTAGCTCCTTTTCCCCTCTCTGCCCCTATGAGCCTAGGGCTCATAGGGGGCTTCCCAGTCTTTTCCTTTGGCCTGCGTGCCTATAAAAGCAGGGCCAAGCCCTTGTAACAGGGACACACACTCCAAGGGGCCATGAGACCCTGTAGTTCTCTTCTCCACACTAAGGCATACCATGCCAAATCCACCACAAACTGGACGTAGGGCTATTATCCCCTAGGGGAGGCCCGAACCAGTATAAACTCCTTCTCCCTCTGAGAGAACCCATCGAGGTTCATTCTCCACATCATACACCACCATAGGAAAACTTGCTGGAACTAACGCAATTGTTCCAATAGAGCCCGAATCCTCTGCTCCCCTACAGCTTCCTCAAGACAACCGCTTCAACGAGAACAAGCGGGGAAAGAAGCATTTTCGTTCGGAGGTACTAAACATTGCGCCTTCTGCTCTGAGGGCACCTGCCAATTTCCAGAAGGCGAAGAATTTCAAGGCCGGGCCGCCAAAGCCTTAAGAAAGGGTGTCTGGCAGGCGTCAGAGTTTTTTCTGTTGCGTGCATGGTGACAATAGGAGCCATGACACGAAGGATTGCAAGGCAGTCTTGGCCCTTCGGGGCGACTACCTTGAGCGAAGTACCGGGCGGGGTGCTTCGGACGAAGCCCCACCATCGACACGGTCAGAGCCTGCGCAAACTATGGCCCGAGATGGTGCCCTTGAAGCCCCCATGCGGCTACCGGTGGCCAATATTATGCCACCACCAAAGCAGGAAGACCCGCAAGACCGCGGCAAGCGAGTGGTCCTGCCCATCTCCGGAGGGGGGGGACCCTCGGGAGCATGTCCAAGAGGCAGCGGCGCGAGTACGTTCGCGAGGTCGGGCACATTGGGACCTCGAGTTCCGCTGAAGCAATGCCAGAGTGGTCCCACGTGCCCATCTCGTTTACTGCCAGCGATGCCGCGGGGGTGAAGTTCCCCCACGCTGACCCCTTGGTCATTTCTGCTGATATAGCAGGAGTGGAGGTTCGAAGGATCCTAGTAGATGGCGGGAGCTCCGCAGACAAACTTTTTGTCCAGGCCTTCGATCAGATGTGCATACCTCGGAAGCATCTACTTCCAGTAGCCCAGCCACTTCAAGGGTTCTCAGGACTGCCTCTCGATGCCCTCGGCCAGATAGGCCTCGAGGTTGCTTTCGGAGAGGGGCCTTTGGCCCGGGTAGAATAGGTGATCTTCGACGTGGTCGACGCCCCATGTGCTTACAACGCAATCTTCGGCTGAGGGATGTTGAACCAGTTTGGGGCTATAGCGCATCATAATTACCTTTGTCTCAAAATGCCCACGCAAGGTGGAGTGCTTACCATTTCAGGAGACCAAGCTGTAGCCCGGAGGACAAATTATTGCCATGGGCAGCCGTTGGATCCCCGACAAGTACACAACGTGGCGAAAAGCATCGAAGAAGTGCCGGAGGCCTCGAACCCTTCGAAGGGGCCCTCTCTCAAGCCAAGCCCGGAGGGTGATGTTGAGACAAGAATAATTTCGAAAGATGGCAAAGAGTACCCAGTACAGTTCGGCAAAGGGCTATCCCCGGAGATAGCTGCCTCGTTATAAGAAGTCGTTAGGAAAAATCTGGACGTCTTTGCTTGGACTAACGAAGACATCACCGGGGTCGATCGAAGCATCATCGAGCATAGTCTGCTCGTCAACCCGAAGGCCAGGCCAGTGCGCCAGGGGCTCCACAAGCTATCAGCAGAAAGAGCAAGCCTCGCCAAAGCCGAAGTAGAAAAATTGTAAAGAGCTGGCATCATCAGGGAAGTAGCCCATACCGAGTGGTTGGCTAACCCTATTTTTGTAAGGAAGAAGGACTCGAACAAGTGGCGCATGTGTATTGACTTTACTTCATTAAATAAAGCATGCCCGCGAGACCCCTACCCGATGCCCCAAATAGATCAGCTGGTGGATTCCACAGCCGGCTCCGAATTGCTAAGTTTCCTCGACGCTTATTCCGGGTATCATCAAGTATGGCTGAAACGCGAAGACGAAGCCAAGACAAGCTTTATAACTCCTTCCGGAGTATTCTGTTATGTAAGAATGCCTTTTGGTTTGCGGAATGCTGGAGCCACCTTTTCACGTTTAATAGCTAAGGCTCTAGGTCATCAGATAGGCCGGAATGTCGAGGCCTATATGGATGATATTGTAATAAAAAGTGCTCAAAAGCACCAGCATAGCCTAGACCTAGCTGAAACATTGAGAGCCTCCGAGCATGTGGAGTACGCCTCAACCCAGAAAAATGTATATTCGGGGCACAAGCAGGAAAGCTGCTAGGGTACTTAATTTCGAGCAGGGGAATCAAAGCTAGCCCAACACATATAAGCGCACTACAAAGGATGGCTCCACCAGAGAATTTGAAGCAAGTGCAGAAGCTAGCAGGAAGGCTCGCAGCACTTAGCAGGTTCCTAGCCAGGTCAGCAGAGCGGAGCCTCCCAATTTTCAAAGCATTAAAGGGGTTTCAAAAGCTTTAGTTGGACACCAGAGTGTCAGAAGAGCTTTGATGATATAAAAGCATACCTCGGAAGATTATCAACTTTGACCGTTCCCCTTCCAGAAGAAACACTGCTCCTATATCTTGCAGCAACAGGTTCAGCAGTAAGTGCAGTATTGGTCCGGGAAGTTGAGCTTAAAGGAAAGCTGGTGCAGAAACCTAGTTTATTTTGTGTCGGAGGCATTGTCCGGAGCTAAAATCAGATACTCAGAGCTCGAGAAGTTTGCTTATGCCCTAGTAATGGCCTCGCGAAAGCTAATGCATTATTTCTTGGCACATAACATGATCGTCCCTACATCGTATCCTCTTGGAGATATGCTCCGAAACAAAGATTCTATGGGCAGGATTGGAAAATGGGCGGTCGAGCTAGCACCCTTCGAAATCTCCTTCATGGCAAGAACAGCTATTAAATCCCAAATTATAGCCGATTTCATAGCAGAGTGGACTCCATCTGCTCTTTGGTCCCCGGAAGAACCCTCCGAAGGGTTATGGATAATATTTTCTGACGGAGCTTATCAAGCATCCGGTGCCGGAGCAGGGGCCATCATCATATCACCATCAGGGGCAGAAGGCCATGTATTCTGCGAGGCTCAACTTCAGAACCACTAATAACATCGCCGAGTACGAAGGGATCCTGCTAGGCCTCTGAAAGGCTAAAGCGCTCGGAGCCGCAAGGATAGTGATTAAGACAGATTACCAAGTCGTCGCAGGGCATGTTGATAAAAGCTTTCAAGCAAAGAATCCACATCTAGCACAATACCTTGAAGAAATCCGCAAGGCCGAAGCAGCATTCAAAGGATTTACAGTTCGGAGTATCCCTCGTGCAGAGAATCAACTCGCAGATATTATTGCGAAGGCTGCAGCAGGGGCAGTGGACCTTCCGAAGGGTGCTTTCTACGAAGAACTAGCGCAGCCAGCAGCTGTATAGTTACCCTCTTCGGAAGTACTGTGCATTCCGATTATAGATTGGCGGGCTCCGATTATGAACATATTGCAAAGTAGCATAGACCCTCTCGAAGGTCCAGAAGCCCGAAGGTTGCAAGCAAGAGCTCGAAATTACAAGCTTATCGACGGAATATTATACAAAGCTGGAGTGTGTGCACCTCTACTTCGATGCATCTCCCAGCCTAAAGGTCAAGACATACTTCGAGACATCCACGAAGGCTTGTGCGGAAGTCATTTAGCCCCTCGTGCGCTAGCTGGCAAGACGCTTTGGCAAGGGTTTTATTGGCCAACTATAGTAAGAGATGCGGAGGACCTGGTTCGAACATGCCAAGGCTACCAATGGATGGGCAGACGAAGCCATCGCCCGCCAGCCCAGCTTCAAGTTATTGCCCCAGTATGGCCAATGGCTAGATGGTGCATGGACCTCATAGGCCCTTTCCCAATGGCAAAAGGCGGCTTGAAGTTTGCGGTAGTAGCAATCGAGTATTTCTCAAAGTGGGTTGAAGCAGAGCCATTGACGGCTATCACCTCGAGGAATGTGCAAAAAAATTTCTGGCAGAACATTATATGCAGGTTCGGAGTGCCAAGGGAGTTGACGGTGGATAATGGAACCCAATTCGAAGGTGACACCTTCCAAGCATTTTGTGAAGATCTGGGTATTAAGTTGTGCTTCGCTGCGGTGCGCCATCCACAATCCAACGGAGCCGTTGAGCGAGCCAACGGGAACATCCTCTCCGGGCTGAATCGCCGAATCATTGGCTTGGCCAAGGGGCTGTGGGTCGAAGAGCTCCCTAAAATCTTGTGGTCCATTCGAACCACTCAAACCACGTCCACAGGTTTCACCCCATTTAGATTACTATTCGGAGATGAGGCCATGACTCCGACGGAGCTCAGAGGTGGATCCCTTCGAGTAGTTCAACCTGGAGACGAAGGTGACAGGAGCACTTCGCTGGATTTGTCAGAAGAAACAAGGCTTTGAGCTGTCGCCAATCTGACTAAGTACCAGGACCACACAAAGACATGGTATGACCCGAAGATAAAACTAAATGAGCTAAAACCTGGTCATCTAGTGTTGCGAAGTGTAATAGCTCCGGGGAAGCTAGGAAGCAAATGGGAAGGACCATATGTTATCTTACGCTCAGGGCGCCCTGGATCGTTTAAATTAGCTAATTTAGAAGGGGAAGAGTTGAAGCATGCATGGCATGCAGAGCACCTTAAGCGTTATTACGCTTAGGGGCTCCTTGTAATCGCTTGTAAAATTTTCCTTCCTATGAATAAAGATAAGGGTCGAATTTTGTTTGCTCTTCGAATATCCCTTACTCCTGATGGACGCATCGGGAGGACGGAGATGCTTGCAGAGTCAAGCATTTTTCCCAAGACCCAGGCGGCTGCCTGCGAACCATCGGTTCAGAGGCTCCACTGCCACCCTATGGATTCCAGGCTCCGGCTTGTTAGGATCCGTAGAAGAGTCTAGGACTTTAAAAAGAAACTGACTTTCGGCCTCCGGGTACGAAGTATCTGTAAAAGAGCCAAAGGTGGCCACCCTACGGATTCCAGGCTCTGGCTTGTTAGGATCCGTAGAAGAGTCTAAGGACTTTAAAAAGAAACAGACTTTCGGCCTCCGGGTACGAAGTATCTGTAAAAGAGCCGAAGGTGGCCACCCTATGGATTCCAGGTTCCAGCTTGTTAGGATCCGTAGAAGAGTCTAAGGACTTTAAAAAGAAACAGATTTTCGGCCTCCGGGTACGAAGTATCTATAAAAGAGCCGAAGGTGGCTACCCTATGGATTCCAGGCTCCGGCTTGTTAGGATCCGTAGAAGAGTCTAAGGACTTTAAAAAGAAACAGACTTTCGGCCTCCAAGTATGAAGTATCCGTAGTAATACCAAAGTACAAATGATAAGTGTAATTCGAAGCATCCGGTTGTTCGGAGCATCATTGTGCTTGGCGAACCCTTTTCTACAGTAAAGGATCCACCACCCACAAGGGGGGGTCGGAGGATAGGAACCACACGACATACTTGCATTTCACATTAAATCATTATACTTTTACATCAAGAAAAGTTTTGGTCCATGCCTAGAAAAAATTGAAGACCCTGTCGGCATCTAGAGCTACCTCTCCGGCTACTCTGCCCTTCGGAGCTCGAAGCTGTTGGCTTGGCCCTCTTCGTTCGAACGCTTCTCTTTTTCTTGGAGGCTCGTAGTTTCTTTTGGTCTTCTTGAAGCTCCGCCCACGTCAAGAGCCTTTCGGAGTCAGCCTCCGCATGGTCTTCGGCCCGGTACTCCGAGTCGGACCAGTCCATAGGTTCGGAAGACGAGGATACCTTCGCCTTCTCCTCCTCTTTAATATAAGCTAAGACGTCTTGGCAAACTTCAAAGGTTATCTCCCCTCCAACTCCGCGAGGAACAGAGAAGCGAGAGCGGCGGTAAGGCCTTAAGCCCTCAAGGTTTGCCCACTCCTTTCGGAGCTCGTCAGTAATTTCCAATAGTTCGAGGTCAGGGCTCAAAGGGCATGACAAAACCTAAAAAAGAACAGAACACCCAAGACGAGTTTCTCGTTTATAGCTTTTCCATTAATAAAAAGGGCTTTACAAGACTTCACATACATAATAACCCTAAAAAGCTAGACCTGCGGGTCGGTTGGCGGAGCAGGAATGACAGGGGCTGGCGAGGCAGGAAGTGGTGGCCTTGTTTGTGCCTGCTTCTGCCGGTGAGCTTCGTCAATCCAAGCCTTGGCCACAGCCTTGTGGCCCGTCTTCCAAATTGATCGGAAGGCTTCCCAGGCCGAGGCCACATCCGAAGATGGGTGCAGCAAGTCGTCGGAGGCGAAGCTTCTAGGGCTCGAACCTCCGACTGAGCCGAGGGGGACCTGAAGAGACTCGAGGTGGCTGAGAACCCCGATGCCAGCGCACTCCCCGAAGATTTCTCCGTACCGAACGCCGGAGTTCATCATCAACGACGAAGCCACCTGGATCCTTCTCAGCTTCCGATCAAGGGGTTCGTGGATCGCAGCAGAAGACGAGGGGCACATAGTACCGAAGTACTCCAAGGTACCCTGAAGGGCTTCCAATGTATGGTCCGCCATACTAGCGTTCCTCTTCTCTGCCAGTTCTAGCCCTGCAGCAGTTGTAGATACCTCGGCCACCTGGAGTATTAAGGAGCTTTTTTGGGCCATGGCCTGGTTAAGAGCTCCTTGAAGCTCCACCAACTGAGCGCTCGAAGCAGCCGCTTCTCGACGGAGCCTTTCGACCTCCGCCCGAAGGACAACGCGCTCAGCTTCGGCCTCTTGGGCTGAGGAGCGGAGCGCGTCATTGTCTTGTCTCGCCGTCCGAAGAGCTTCGTCGGCCGCTGCCCTAGCCCTCCGTTCCACCAGGGTTTCCTCCTCCAGCCTGATGGATCTCTCGTTGGAGTTGCTAAGAGTGGCCTGGAGGGTAGTAACCTTCCTTTTGAGTCGGTTGATCTCGACCTCATTGGAAGTTGCTGCCGCTCTAGCAAGGACAAATTGCTGCAAAAGAACAAGTAAGTACCGAAGTATTTATGTTCACTAATTCGAAGTATCTATGGTGTTTTTTCATACCTGAAGGGCAGCCCTTTCGAGGGCTGTGTTGAGCGTCGGAGCCACTGCCTCACTCAAAACGGAGACCAAGTCCGAGTTGGTGATATCCTGGCTCTTCTCTGCCAGGGGCTCCATGAGCCTTCGGAGGCCTTCCCGCTGCTCCAAGAACGGAGCCAGCAGAGGCAGCCAAGACAGGGCTTGGTGGTCGTCTGCCGCGGCCTCATCCTCCGAATTGCCGACGGAGGTTGTAGCAAGGCCAGGGAGAAGGCCGAGACTAGATAGGCTCTTGCCCCTCCCCGGCATGAAGGCAGGCACGGCGGACGAAGCAGGAGTACCCCGGTCGCCGGCGGCTACCCCTCCGGCCAGAGGCACGGCAACAGAGGCAACCTCAACTGCCGGAGCCGACAACGCAGGGACAACCTGCATCGCCAAATCCGCTCCGACGGGCACATTCTCCGTTGCCAAGCATGGAGCATCCGAAGGAGCAGGGGGTCCACCCGGGCCACGACCCCCGAAGACGAAGGGGCTTCGGGCGCTACCGGAGCATCGACACCCGTAGAGGTACCTGTTTGGTCAACAAAATTAATAAGCGTATTACAAGGAAAAAGTTGCAGGTACTAGCCAGGGCAGGAGCTTCGAGGAGTACCTTCGGGGACCTCGTGAGGCAGGATCGCCGGATCCTCCAGGACTTCGTACTCCTGGAGGATGTCAGCGAAGTCATCTCCCGAAGCACTCTCCTCCGGATTTCCTGCCGGAACCACGACTTCAGCCGTAACCACCCCTGGTGTGGGTGAGTTGGGAGTCTCGGAGCCTGATTCCACGTGTACAACAACGGGCGCAGGAAGAACCGGCGGGACTTCTGCTTCCTCCCCAACAGAAGCTCCAGGGGGACCTCCCCTAGGTCTTCGTCATCAGCCATGAGGTAGTTCTCGAAGGCCACCGCAGTTTGGGCGTCCGAGTCCTCCAGCTCCTCGGAGGCTGAGCTCCGAGCGTCCGACGGCAAGGCTGACGAAGTCGGAGCCAGCTGCGGAGGGAGCTTCGTGGTTTTCTTCTTCTTGGATGGCTGCTTGCCGGCTTTCTTGGACGCCTCAGCAGCGGCCTTCTGTTTTCGGACAGCAGCTCCGGTCGAGTTAAAATCGGGAAGAAGAGGGGGCTCCGCGCCGAGAGCTTCCCACACTCTATTGGAACGCTCCCAGCTTCCCACTAGCTCTAGCCTCCGTTGCTTTTCAGCCGCCGAAGGGGCTCCGAGAACTCGTTCGGCGGCCCGGGTTATGTCCTCCGGAGCCAACGCCAAAGGAGCCGCTGAAAGAAAAAGGTATGGTGTCATAAGTATAATTGTTTCCTTCATCTAATACAACATTGCAGGGAGTGAAGCCTTACCTAGGGTTCGAGGACCTCCCTCCGAGGCCTCTTGAAACACGATCGACCAATTAGCTCCGAGGGGAGGGATTCGAAGGGCGATAAACTCTTCGGCTAGATCGCGCGTACTCATGCGGTGAGCCACCGAAGTGCGCAGCCCTAGCCTCGTCGAGAGCAGTCTAGGGTTCGGGGAGATCTCCGCCTCCTTCCGGAACCAAATCTCCTGGAGAGGACCTGCGAGGGGGGAGTCCTCTCCGACTTCGGCGTAAAATCACCGAAGTATCCAATTGGTGTACCACCTGTCATTGATGGCCTTTGCAGGGAAATGAAGGGCATGCTCCCTCCGCAGTTGGAAATTGACGCTACCGAAAGCTATGGTCACCTTAGAATCTCCAGGCCCGTCCTGTGGCTTCGGCTGGCATATGGCCTCGTGGGTCGCAGCGAAGACTTCGGAGCGCCCCTCGCATCCTTCCGCCCGGAGCGCCCATTCGAAGACGGCTAGGCGTGCGATGGCGTTGGGAGACAGTTGAGGTAAGGTTATGTGGAACAGGTCTAGTACCTCCGCCAAGAAGTCCACGGCTGGAAGCCCCAACCCTGCTTCGAAAAATGCCTCGAAGACCACCACCTCCCCGCTTCGTGGCCTTGGAGTTGATTCCGGTCCAGGGACCCGAGTCCTTAATCCGGCGCCTAGTTTCCCGTCCACGAGCTCTTCAATGGACTCGGCGGTGCTCACGGATTGACCGATGAGGAAGCTTTGGGCGATTTTCTTCTTGGAAGGCGGACGGAGCTCCCAAGGATTCTTGGGCCAAGCACTGCCCGAAGTCCCCGCCATTGCCGCTGCTGCCGAGGCGGCCCACGCCTGCCTCTGCGCAAGAGTGCTGGCTGCCGCTGGAGCAGTGTGGCTAGTTCTCGCCATTCGCTCGGATGCTCAAGAGGTTGAAGGATGGGGGAAAGTAAATCGTGAGTACTAAAAGCGGTAAAAAGCCTCGGTTAATCCTTGTCTTTCTCTTTTATAATCGCTCGTCGGGTGCTACTCTTCGATTGCTTTCACACTGCAGGATCGGCTTCTATTGCTGGCAAGTGGGTCCAGTAAATGGAACGGCAAGCAACCACCATAAAAATTGACCGTTACCTTTTACAGCGTGTAACGGTTACTTGTGTCGTAACGGCTATAATCGAACGGCTCTTCACGACGCTTGCGCTCCGAAACGGTTCTCTTCCCAGTACGTGTTCCCATCGTATAAGGAACCCGAAGGGGGGGGGTTCGAACACTTTGGATTCGAAGTCCTCTGTGAGTTATAACATGTCCGAATCCCCTTTAAGTCTCAAAAATAGAAATGTCCCTTCCGTATACTGCATTCTTTCTAAACAGGTTAACTACAGAGAGGCGTATTTGAGGGGCTACTATTGGGGGAAATTACTCCATTTTTAGGACTTAAAGATTAATATCTCAAAGGCTAAGAAGAGCTTCGAAGCTGGTGAGCAGTCGTTCGGAGGTAGAGGCGTCAAGCCGAAGGGTGTAGCGATGCGAAGCCTTGATGAACCCTCCGAATGGAAGATAAAGGCCCCGAAGCTGAAGGACAAGATTGATGAGATGTTTGTCTTATCCATCTACCTTGTAGTATTTTACCTTTTATAACCTTGTTCCTGGCACCAAATAGGTTCCACTATGTCGGTTGTAATCTAGGGGTAATTAGGTCTTTTCCTTATGCCTTTTTACCTATAAATACCCCCCTCCATACCCTGTAAAAGGGATCCCCCGGAACAAGTGATTCAATACACACGTTCGGACTACTCGATCTATTATCCAACTCGGAGGTTCGAGGCAGTCCTAAAGCACAAACTCTTTATTTGTTCGTTCTTGATCTCAGAGAACCTGTTGGTGTAACTTTTGCGCCAACATAAAGCGTCGCAAATAATTAACCTTGCCTAGCAATTTCTGTACATCTTTCTTACATGTCGGCGCTACACATCCTCTAATTTTCTCAAGTCTCTTGGGATCAATTTAGATGCCTCTTTCATGAATCATGAATCCCAAGAACTTACCCGCCGACACACCAAAAGCACATTTGAGCGGGTTCATTTTTAAGCCATATTGGCACATTCTTTCGAAAGCAACTCTCAAATCGGCGAGGTGGTTCCCCATAGCGTCCGATTTGACCACAACATCATCTATATAAACTTCTAACATAAATCCCAGCAAGTCATGAAAGATTAAGTTTGTGGCACGTTGGTATGTGGCGCCAGCATTCTTTAAACCAAACGTCATTACTACCCACTCAAACAAACCGACAAAATCTGGGCAGCGAAAAGCCGTCCTAAAAACGTCTTCTTTTGCCATTAAGATTTGATTATAACCAGCGTTGCCGTCAAGAAAACTTAGTACCTTATGTCTCGAGGCATCATTGATCAATATGTCGGCTATCGGCATGGGATACTCGTCTTTCAGAGTAGCCTTGTTCAAATCCTTGAAATCAACGCAGATGCAGATCTTGCCACTCTCCTTCTTCTCGACAGGCATGATGTTAGCGACCCATTCCGCGTACCTGCATGGCCTAATAAAACCTGCTGCTAATAGACGTTGGGACCAACCCGGAGGGGGGTTCGGCCACTGAAGTCCGAACCCTGTCGGCTACTGCATCCACTCTAAAGGAGTGTTCGGACCTTGAGGTCTGAATTCATCACTCACGGGGCTTGTCCTCCTAGGGGGCTTCGACCGTCCCGAAGCCCGTGGGCAAACACCTTTTCTCTCGGACCTTCGCTGGTGCTTGTCCAAGAGCATTTTGTACATCACCTTCGGCCTTCTGCGATGTTTGGCCGGAGATGATGACTTAATATTTTCTTTCCACACTCCTACCTCCAGATTCTTTGGTACAAGTGTGCGTGTGCGAGCGTCTCCTATGATGATCGCCTTTCCCTTAGCCAACTCAACCTGCTCTAGCCAAATCAACACCTTCTTCCCTTCTAGATCGACGTTGTTCATGGGGAAAGGGTCTTTGTCTAATTTCATTTTGGGATTTTCTTCTATTTTCAATCGTCCTTCCTCTATGGCCGATTGTACCTGTCGATGAAAAACGTTGCAATCGTTAGTGTAGTGAGAATGCGAGTCATGCCACTTGCAGTAGGGACGCCTTTTTAACTCGTCAGCGGATGGCATGACTTGCCCTTTCGGCAGCCGTAGAAGTTGATTTTTCAGTAGGAAATCAAATATCTTATCACATTTAGTTACATCGAACGAATATCTAACTTCATCAGGTTGACTCTTAGAGGGAGATGGCCGCAATTCGGAGCAGGTGACAGGCTTAGACTTCGTGCACCAAGTCCATTCGGCCGTGTAGGTGTCAGCCGGATCCTCTTCCTCAGATCCTTCCT
This sequence comes from Zizania palustris, assembly GCA_019279435.1. Lineage (NCBI taxonomy): Eukaryota > Viridiplantae > Streptophyta > Magnoliopsida > Poales > Poaceae > Zizania > Zizania palustris. Next base: position 1,053,204 of record JAAALK010000080.1, on the reverse strand, counting down.
CGTTGGAATGCTACATAGTGTGGATCTCAGCCCTTGGTTTGTTAAAAGTTTTGACGAATTTTCTGTCTTTGGCCTGGCCTTCTGTAGGACCGAAAGTAGCGACCAGAGGGGGGGTGAATGGGTGCCTTAAAAATTCTTTCGAATCTATGGCCTGCTCCCAACACCCAACGCACCTCAAAATACTAAGCAGCAAAGCTTGAACAGATTTCCTAAGTATAAAAGTATCTGGCCTAGAAAAGACTTGTGTCCTAGACAGAGAAACACCAACACAGAACTAACAGGCAGATAAACAAAATATTCAACAAATGGCAGATCAAACTTCTCAGCAGATGATCTAAGTGTACATGAAAAGATATGAGAAGTTATTGTTCAAATTTGTCTCCTGTTCGAAACTTGTCGAAGCCTGCTTCGCAGTGTCGAAGCCTGCTTCGGAGTCCCTTGTAGAAATCTAGTGAAGGCTATCGTGAAAGTGCCGAAGGTTTGTGGAAACTAGCCTAGTTCGAGTGTGGCAGAATACGAAGTATGCTTCGAAGCGAAGTATGAAAGTATCGAAGCCTGCTTCGAACTGTGTACTTCGAAGCCTAAACTTCGATCAGAAAACTTCGAACAAAGTTCACAGAAAAACAACCTTCTAAAGAGAAGCGAAGCCAAACACGCAGCAGCAAGACCAAATCGAAGCCTACACTCTACCTTCAAAGCTATCTTTGATTGAGGTATGACTACTGAAATGATGACCTTTGACACACAGACCAACTTCGAAACGATGTCTGCAGGTGTTCTCACACAAGAAGTCGAAGCCCACAACCACACTTCAAAAAGCAAATTTCGAACTCACAAACTGAGACCTTCGAAAAAGACAGCAGCAGAAAAACCTCAGAGAGCACACTCCGAGCGAAGTCTACTAGAGAGACATGCTTCGAAGCTAACTTCGAAGCCTATCGAAGTTTTGACTACGAGAAGCTCAAATCGGAGTACACCTTCGCAAGAGCTGCCGAAGTATGCCAAGAGATCAAAACTAAACACAGAGCATACTTCGAAGCTAGATTCAAAGTTTAAGTTCGGAGTCTAAAGTCGAAGCCTTTGAAGATGTCAAGTTGAAGCCTGCTTCTCAGAGCTGAAAGACTTCGAACAGACAGGGGTACTTTGCCAGAAACAACCCGAGAAAGAGTAGGCTCTGTCTACTCGATCAAAAAGGCTACACAGGAAAAAAGCAAGGCTAGAAAACTAGCGTACTGTTGCTGTAGGAAAGTAGTACTACTTGCTACCAGCCACAAGAACTAGTATTCACGTGAAGAACAGAAGAGAAGCAGCAAGAGAAGCTTTCACTCAGGAATAAAATGACTGCACGAAAACGAAACTGCAAAGCTATTAATGAAATGCTGCACACGCAACAACAAGAATAAAATCATCCAGATCTGAGAAGAACGAGATGAAATCACACTGAACAGGTGAACATTCCCGGCGGCACACACAGGGAACAGGAGAGAGAACGCAGGAAAAATGATCCAATCCTTGGTTAAAAAGTGATTTATTGAAAGGTTGACCTAACCCTAGGGATTGGAGCCCTATTTATAGGTGCCCAATAGCTAGGAATATTCCACCAGCCCCTTAGGGTTTTTACAGACGTTGAAATAAAAGGAAAAGACTAAACTGCCCTTAGGATATTTTTACAGACTCGACTGACTGACTATGGGCTTAGGGACAAAATAGTAAACTCCTATTTACAGATGACTTATCCGGAAGCTAAGCTTTCGTAGCGACTACGGCTTCTCTTCTGGACTGTCCGATACAAGATCAGCGGTTGTCAGTTTTGCGCCGAAACTGACAAAGCCTCCACCAACTTTGCACCAGGTACCCGGATTGGGCCGACCCGACTCCGCAGCTCTCTCAGCCCAGCAATCGCTCGCCGCCCGTGTACCAGAGTCAATCCTGGTCAACAGCCCAGTGGGTCTTCTGCTGCTCCTAGCCCATGTACCTTGATTGGGCCAGCCCGACTTCACAACTCTCTCAGCCCGACAGTCACTCGCTGCCCGTGTACCTGAGTCACACGCGGCCCAGACACAGCAGATCTCCTCTCTTCTTCTGTCCTCTTTGACTATCGTTGACAATGACTCATCACATCTGGAGCCATGAGGCCTACGCTATTCAGCATGGCTCCTCAATCTCCCCCTTGATGAGTGCATTGTCAACACTTCACTTCTTCAGCTCTTCAGTACCTGCGAACACATGTGGAAACACGAAAACAAAGCACAAGAAAACAAAGAAGAAGAAAAATAAAGTAAAAGTTTAACCCTAATGACCAAAAGCCGAACAAAAGCAAGAAACGGTCATTATGGTTAACCAAAGGTAAATTCTCAAAATGAGTGCAATCTCAGAAACATCAACAAGGATATCAACAGAGTAAGGCCAAACGGGACAAAAACTCCCCCTGAAACAAATCCCAGAGAAAGCCAAAACTCCCCCTTAAATTCTTATCCCAAAATTTCTCCCCCTTATTGACATGTGAACTCATCAAGCACTCTAAAAATACACAGACTCCTTTGAAATGCAACTCCCCCTCAAAATATGCAATGAATACAACTGGGGTGCAGGAGGAGTGAAGATAAGCATGCTTCTCAGATATGATGGACTACAATTACAACATTTAACAAGTATAGCAAAAGACATACTGTCTAAGACACATGGCATGATCAGTGCAACAGATGATATCTAAAGAAAGTCATTAGGACGCATTTTTCAATTTTTGCAAACAAAAGTATCACCACATTTTCCAGCTGACAAGCAAGGCAAAGCATGAGATGTAGAAGCTATCTGATATCTACCAAGATAAGCATTATCCAAAACACAGTGCTTCAACAAACTTGTTATCATTTCATTTCAGGCTTTTCCTTTTTCCTTTTTCATTTTAGCCAGGGGTTATTTGCATGTCAAACCTTATGCTGACCGACCAAGTCAAGCCTAGGCCAGAACTGGACCATCAGAAGCTTAAGACATTGATCTTGGCATACACTACACTGTCCTAGTTCATACCAAAGTGCTATGGTATGCAGTGCAGAACAATGCAATGCGACAAAGCAAACCCACCTGGATCTTCCCAAGTTATGCATAAAAAGGCATTGAATTTTCATTTTTCTCAATTTTTCATCATTTTTATAGCACATTTTCATGTTTAAAGCATAAAGATGTCCAAGTTGCATATTTGCATCTGAGTCAGGAACTAGCTACAAGGCATGTAACAGATAGCAAGAACATTCAGCCTACGCATGCTAGTTACCAGAAGCAATGGTGATCATTTTTCAAGTTTTAAAGCGTAAAAGCCATGCATATGACAGATATCAGACATATCAAGCGAACTGAAACAATGCATGATCATTGACAAGTAATCAAAAGCATGTACCAGCTAGAATAAGTAACGCAGTCCAATCATATAACAGAAGCAGCTTAAAAGTGTGATATGTGAATATGCATGATATGAACACACACAAAAAGACTCAAGAAAGAGCAAAGAAGAAAGAAAAGTGACTCAAAATATCCTAAAAAGGATACACAACACCCAAATCCCCTCGTAAACGCTCAAAAGTAGACTGATCTAGGGGTTTGGTGAAAATGTCAGCCAACTGATGATGGGTATCAACATGAACAAGGTCAATAACACCGTTCTCATATTGATCCCTCAGAAAGTGAAAGCGCACATCAATATGTTTGGTTTTTGAATGGAGACAAGGGTTTTTCCCTACACTAATTGCACTGGTGCTGTCGCAAAACAAAGGAACTCTGGTAGGAAAGAACAACCCAAAGTCTCGCAGAGTGGAAATCATCCAAACCAACTGTGAGCAGCAGCTAGCAGCAGCTACATACTCAGCCTCAATGGTCGAAAGAGCAACTCCAGATTGCTTTCGAGAAGACCAAGACACAAGAGATGAACCAAGAAACTGGCAAGTACCGGAAGTCGACTTGCGATCCAACCGGCACCCACCAAAGTCAACGTCCGAAAAGCCAGATAAATCAAGAGATGATGATGCTGAATAGTAAAGACCGAGATCGGGCGCATAAGTGAGATACCTGAAGATGCGCTTGACAGCCTGCCGATGAGACGCGCGTGGTGAAGACTGGAAACGCGCGCAAAGTCCCACGGCGAACTGTATGTCTGGTCTTGTCGCCGTCAAGTACAGCAGCGAACCGATCATCCCTCGAAACTCCCTCTCGTTGACCTTGACGTCGCTCTCGTCCTTGTCCAATCCTCCAGATGTACAGCGGCTTCAACTCCCCACCAAAGTCAAACTTCTTCAACATGTCGCGAGTGTACTTGCCCTGGTGGATGAAGGTGCTGTCTTTGGTCTGCTTGATCTGGAGCCCTAAGAAGTACTTGAGCTCACCCATGAGGCTCATCTCAAACTCGCTGTGCATTTGGTCAGAAAACTTGGACACAAGATCATTAGTAGTAACGCCAAAGATAATATCATCCACGTAAATCTGAGCGACTAAGAAATCTGAAGCATCTCTGAGCAAGAAGAGAGTTTTATCCACAGAACCCATCACAAAGCCCTTTCCCAACAAAAACTGCTTTAACCGGTCATACCAAGCCCTGGGGGCTTGCTTCAGACTATATAAAGCTTTCTGCAGCTTAAAGACATGTCGAGGAAACTTAGGGTTCTCAAAACCGGGGGGTTGCCTAACATAAACTTCCTCCTCTATGTACCCGTTCAGAAAAGCACTCTTGACGTCCATTTGAAAAAGCTTAAAACCCTTCGAAGCGGCAAAAGCTAAGAGAATGCGAATGGACTCAAGACGGGCAACAGGGCAAAAGTTTCTTCAAAATCAATACCTTCCTTCTGTCAAAAACCCTGGGCAACTAGTCGAGCTTTGTTGCGCACCACAACCCCATCTTCACCTTGTTTGTTCTTGAACACCCACTTGGTGCCTATGGGGTTGCATCCTAGTGGCGGCTCAACTAGTGTCCAAACCCGATTACGGACAAAATTCTCAAGCTCTTCTTGCATAGCGTTAATCCAATTAGAATCAGAAAGAGCATGAGAAATGTCTCTGGGCTCAAAAGATGCAACAAAAGCAGATTCAGCAAACACAACAAGAGAGGTACCAGATGAACGTAAAGTTCTCTCAGTCAAATCACCAATGATGAGCTCTGAGGGGTGATCACGCTGAACTGCTCGGGATCCCTGGTGATCTGAAGTCACCTCACCGGAGTCAGCAGCTAGCACCTCTAGACTCGACTGAGGGGGCTCGATCGAAGTGGAAGAAGTGATCAGAGGTCCGTCCTCGTCCTCAGTCGAAGTCTCAGAAGGTGTGGGCTCTGCAGGAGGCTCAGAAGGCCCACCATCATCAGCAACTGGAGTATCCTCATCTTCCTCGAAGATGGACTCTCCGAGCTCATCATCGCCAGAAAGCTCAAAAGAAGGAGTTAAAGAAGGCAAGGATTCGTCAAAAGAAACCTCACAAGTCTCGACAAGCTGCTGGGAGTCGAGGTTCCAAACACGGAAACCTCGAGAATGTAAAGCGTAGCCAAGAAAAACTCTGTCCCAGCAACGAGACTCAAACTTGTCCAAATGCCCTCCCTTCTTGAGCACAAAGCACTTGCAGCCAAACGCTCGCAAGTGTCTCACCTTGGGCTATCTGCCAAACCGCAACTCATATGAAGTCTTACCTAAGTAAGCTCGAAGAAAAATGCGGTTGGCCAGATAGCAAGCCGTGTTCATGGCTTCAGCCCAAAAACGCCTAGGAGTCCTGTGCTCATCGAGCATCGTCCTGGCCATCTCGACTAGCGTGCGGTTCTTTCGTTCCACAACGCCGTTCTGTGGGGGAGTGTAAGGAGCAGAAACTGATGGTCAAGACTCTAATCACTATAGAAGCTGACGAACTGAGAGTTCTTGAACTCAGAGCCGTTGTCGGAGCGAATTGCTCGCATCCGACCATTGTTCTCATTCTTCAGCTTCAAAATCAGGTCATGAACAAACTGAAAAGTTTCATCCTTAGACTCCAAAAAGAAAACCCACGAGAATCGAGAAAAGTCATCAACAATCACAAACACGTACTATTTCCCACCGAATGAGCGTACCCGAGCTGGACCTACAGTGTCCATGTGTAATAGCTCACCCGGATACGAAGTCATCACCTGAGTCACAGGTGAGTGAGAAGCGGCAACCATTTTCCCATGACGACAGGGATGACAAACTAGATCCTTCTCCATCTTAAGCTTGGGCAATCCTCGGATAAGGTCCATAGAGCTCAACCTGACTAGCAGATCAAAACTCAAATGAACTAACCTCCTATGCCACTTCAAGAGCTCAGAAGAAGATCCAGCAATCAAACAGCGAGAAGGGCCAAAAGAACTAGAGAAGTCAATTCGAAAAACTTTACTGAAAGGTAAGATCTGGCAAATCAAATACCCTCTAGAATCAAACACAGAAGAATTGCCCTTCTTAAAACGCACTTCCAAACCATCCTCAAGAAGTTGCGAAACAGAAATCAAGTTAAAGTTCAAATTTTTAACCAAGGCAACATTCTTCAAAGAGAAATGATCTGAAATGAGAATTGAGCTGATGCCACTTACTTTCCCTTGACCACTGTTCCCGAAAGTGATGTACTCTTTGGAGCTCGGGGGAGTGAGACTGGAGAACCATCTGCGATGTCCCGTCATGTGGCGAGAGCATCCTGAGTCCATGATCCAAACGTCCTCCAGTCCCCGATCCTGCACAATTAGTGGTTGTAAGGGGGAGCAAATGGTCCGGCACCAGGTTTAGCAAAAGTACTAAACCAGTGTCGAGCCATCTGCTCAAAAGACGGAAAGCAAAAACCATCAGAAGAATTTGGACCAAAGCGCGGCTCAAAGCGCGGTCCATGGTTCTGCCTAAAACTTTGGCCACGAGGTCCAGGACCGTAGCCAAAATGGCCTGGAGCTCTACCGGAACGAACACCACCAACTGGAGCACGGTCATGAAAGCCGTCTCCTCTACGACCACCTACACGACGCGGTCTGGCCTCCAGCCTCTCCCCGCGTCGAGGAACACGTAGTCTACCACCCTGCTGGTAGAACTACTCCTAACCACCACGAGCACGCTCTGCTCTCTCAACCTGCTTCCTCCTGAAGCAAAATTCCGCAAGATGCCCTTCTCTCTGAAAATACTCACAATGGTAGGTGGGCTTCTTGGGATGTGGTTGAGGCTTGGGATTCTTGGGCTTAGTGGTGTTTGGTGTAGTCTTCTTGGGTTGAGAGGGTCCAGGAAGAGAGTCAAGAGAAGTGTGGAGGTGTTTGGGCTTTGGAACCCAGATGGGCTTCTTGGGTGGAGCTTTGGGCTGTTCATGGATCACTCCATCCTTGGGCTGACTAGCCTGAGAAGACTCAATGGAGTGAGTCTTGGGGTATCTCTGCTCAGGAGTCATTTTACTCCACTCCACTGCCCGGCTAATAGCACTCTCAAAGTCAGCCTTGGTGTAGGTGTAACCTACCCCAAACCCATCCTGCCTCTTAAACTGCTGGATCATCATGCCGAGTTGTGGCTCTCTGGCACTGATCCAACTCAGGATAGAATGGAGGTAAAAGTTCTCATTCAGAGAATCAGCTAGCTCCTCTCTCAAGGAAGCTAGAACCTCCACCTGAGACAAGCAGGTCTCACACGCGCTATCTACCTGAACAGACTTTTCGGCTTTCAGCTTAATCAACTCCAGTCTAAGAGACATGCAGTTCTCACAGACAGTGGGTGGAACTAACAGTGTCTCAAGCTCTAGCCTAGTCTATGCCAGCTCAGCTCTCACTCTCTCCAATCCCCCAAATGCTCATCGCCCTTGGCTTTTAGCTCAGCTAAGACAGCAAGATGAGATGGGCAATCAGCATAGGGTGCGACGACAGTGGCTTGAGCATCTTTCAGCTCCAGCTGAGCACTCTCAAGCTCAGTGGCCAAAGCGTCCCTCTGTAGGACCAAAAGTAGCGACCAGAGGGAGGGTGAATGGGCGTCTAAAAAGTTCTTTCAAAACAATGGCCCGCTTCCAACACCCAACGCACCTCAAAAGACTTGGCAGCAAGACGTAAACAGATCGATCAAAACTTCACAGAAATAAATCACAGCAATCGATTGAGAGATTACTGTTCAAAGTTGTCTCCAGTAAGTTACTTGGCAAAGCCTTCAGATTCGAAGCATGTAGATTCTAAGTCTGCTGATTCGAAGTCTGCTGCAGATTCTAAGTCTGCAGATTCGAAGTATGCAGATTCTAAGTATGCAGTTTCGAAGTATGTAGATTCGAAGCCTGCAGATTCGAAGTATGCAGATTCGAAGCCTGCAGATTCGAAGCCTGCAAATTCGAAGTATGCAGATTTGAAGTATGCAGATTTGAAGTATGCAGATTCGAAGCCTGCAGATTTGAAGTATGTAGATTCGAAGCCTGCAGATTCGAAGTATGCAGATTCAAAGCCTGCAGATTCGAAGTATGCAGATTCGAAGCCTGCAGATTCGAAGTCTGCTGATTCGAAGTCTGCAGATTCGAAGTCTGTCGATTCGAAGTCTGCTGATTCGAAGTCTGTTGCAGATTCGAAGTCTGTAGATTCGAAGTATGCATATTCGAAGTATGCAGATTCGAAGTATGCAGATTCGAAGCCTGCAGATTCGAAGTATGCAGATTCGAAGCCTGCTTCACAGAGTTGGACTTCACACAAGAAAAGGGACTTTGGCCCTGTCAACTCGATCAAAAAGCTACGCAGTAAAAAGCAAGCTATAGTACTAGTGTACTGTTGCTACAGAGAAGTAGTACTACTTGCAACAGCAAGAACTAGTACTACTTGCGTGAAGAACAGAGGCAATAGAAGCACCAAAACTCAAGAATAAATTTGTTGTGCGCAACAAAATGAAACAACAGAGCTAATAATGATATGGTACACATGAAGCAGAAGGAATAGAATCATCCAAAATAGGGAACAAATAGGATGAACAGCTGCAAGCAGCCTGGCGGCGCACACACAGGAGAGAGAAACTTCAGGAAGCAAAAGTGACCCAATAGATTGAAAAGTGAATTCTCGAAGGGTAGTCCAACCCTAGGGATTGGGGCCCTATTTATAGGCTGCCCAATGACCTAGAATATTCCACCAGCCCCTTAGGGTTTTTTACAGACGCAGGAATAAAAGGAAAGACTAAACTGCCCTTAGGATTTTTTACAGACTTGACTGACTGACTGTGGGCCTAGAGATACAGATGACTTATCCGAAAGCTAAGCTTCGTAGCGACTACGGCTTCTCTTCTGAACAGTCGGATACAAGATCGACGGTTGTCAGTTTTGCGCAGAAACTGACAAAGCCCCCATCGACTTTGCACCAGGTACCCGGATTGGGCCGGCCTGATTCCGTAGCTCTCTCAGCCCGGCAATCACTCACCGCCCGTGTACCTGAGTCAGTCCTGGTCAACAGCCAGTGGGTCTTCTACTGCTTCTGGCCCATGTACCCGGATTGGGTCAGCCCGACTTCGCAGCACTCTCCGCCCTACAGTCGCTCGCTACCCGTGTACCTGAGTCACACGCGGCCCATGAAACAGCAGATCTCCTCTCTTCATTTGTCCTCTTTGACTATCGTTGATAATGACTCATCACATCTGGAGCCATGAGGCCCCGCTATTCAGCATGGCTCCTCAATCTCCCCCTTGATAAGTGCATTGTCAACACTTCACTTCTTCAGCTCTTCAGAACCTGCGAACAACTGTGGAAACACGAAAACAAAGCACAAGAAAACAAAGAAGAAGAAGAAAAGGTAAAAGTTTAACCCTAATGACCGAAAGCCAACAAAAGCAAGAAGTGGTCATTATGGTTAACCAAAACGTAAAAGCTCACAATGAGTTCGATTTCAGAACAGCAAGGATATCAACAGAGTAAGAACAAGCGAGACAAAAACTCCCCCTTTAAACTCTGATCCCAAATTTTCTCCCCCTTGTTGACAAGTGAACTCATCAAGCACTCAAAAGAGACACAGACTCCCCCTAAAATGCAACTCCCCCTCAAAATATACAATGAATGCAACTGGGGTGCATGTGGAGTGGAGAAAGCATGCTTCTCAGATATGATTGACTGCAAGTACAAACATCTAACCAGTATAGCAAAAGACATACTGTCTAAGACACATGTCATGATCAGTGCAACAGATGATATCTAAAGAAAGTCATTAGCATGCATTTTCCAGTTTTTGCAAACAAAAGCATCACCACATTTCCAGTAAACAAGCAAGGTAAAGCATGAGATGCAAAAGCTATATGATATCTACCAAGATAAGCATTATCCAAACAAAGTGCTTCAGCAAACTTGTTATCATTTCATTTTTCAGGCTTTTTCTCTTTCCTTTTTCATTTTTGCCAGGGGTTATTTGCATGTCAAACCTTATGCTGACCGACAAAGTCAAGCCTAGGCCAGAACTGGACCATCAGAAGCTTAAGACATTGGTCTTGGCATACATTACACTGTCCTAGTTCATACCAAAGTGCTATGGTACGCAGTCCAGAACAATGCAATGCAACAAAACAAACACACCTGGATCTTTTCAAGTTATGCATAAAAAGGCATGGAATTTCATTTTTCTTGATTTTTATAGCACATTTCCATGTTATAAAGCAGAAAGATGTCCAAGTTGCATGTTTGCATCTAAGTCCGGAACTAGCTACAAGGCATGTAACAGATAGCAAGAACATTCAGCCTACGCATGCTAGTACTAGAAGTAATGGTGATCATTTTTTTCAAATTTAAAGCATAAAAGCCATGCATATGACAGATATCATATATATCAAGCGAACTGAAACAAGGCATGATCATTGACAAGTAATCAAAGCATGTACCAGCTAGAATAAGTAAAACAATTCAATCATATAACAGAAGCAGCTCAAAAGTGTGATATGTGAATATGCAAGATATGAACACACACAAAAAGACTCAAGAAAAGAGTAAAGAAGAAAGAAAAACTGACGCAAAAATATCCTAGAAAGGATACACAACACCCAAATCCCCTCGTAAACGCTCAAAGGTAGACTGATCTAGGGGTTTGGTGGAAAATGTCAGCCAACTGATGATGGGTATCAACATGAACAAGGTCAATGACACCTTTCTCATATTGATCCCGCAGAAAGTGAAAGCGCACATCAATATGTTTGGTTTTTGAATGGAGACAAGGGTTTTCCCTACATAATAGCACTGGTGCTGTCGCAAAACAATGGAACTCTGGTAGGAAAGAACAACCCAAAATCTCGCAGAGTGGAAATCATCCAAACTAACTGTGAGCAGCAGCTAGCAGCAACTACATACTCAGCCTCAGTGGTCGAAAGAGCAACTCCAGATTTCTTTCGAGAAAAACCAAGAAACAGAGAAGAACCAAGAAACTGACAAGTACCGGAAGTCGAC
>JAAALK010000080.1:995567-1041728 GCA_019279435.1 Zizania palustris | reverse complement strand
CATGGATCCAGTCTGACCAGACCTAGCCGGTTAGACCGGCCTACCATAGCCGGTCAGACCGACCTTTGCTAGGTTGACATATTTTCGATCAAAAATACTATTTTTCAGTATTTGCCTAGTTTGACCATTAATGCCATTTTTTGCTATAAACACATGCCCCCTACCTTTTAGAAAACTTAGTGAGCTAAAGCATGACGGGCCTTGGGAGATACCTGCAATATCGGCCTTTTAACACTTCAAGCGTTTGCCACACACTTGGGAAGTACTTTATTAAATATCTACCATTCAAAGCCCTTCGAAATCGCTCTCCTTGTAAAGATTCTAGGACATATGTATTGCCCGGAGCGATTCTGACTACCTTAAAAGGTCCTTCCCAACTAGGTGACCATTTACCGAATTTTGAACTCCTAGTGCCTAATGGCAAAATTGTCTTCCACACCAAATCATTGATTTGAAACGATTTTGCCTTGACCTTCTTGTTGTAGGCCCTAGCTACTCTTATTTTATCTCTCTCTATTGCCTCCAGAGCCTTCAACCTCTTATCGGCCACCTCTTCTAAATTATCCTTTAGAAGTGTCTCATATTTGTCGACCGATAAGCCATCTTGTTTAAAAAATCTAAGTGAGCCAAGATCCACCTCTACCGGTAGAACGGATTCTTGTCCATATACTAACTCATAAGGACTGACTTTAGTGGCACCATGCTTTGCAACTCTACTAGCCCATAGAGCTTCAGAAAGTATCTCGTGCCACCTTTTTGGAAACTCCTCAATCTTTTTCTTGATCAATTTAATTATAGTTTTGTTACTTGACTCGGCCTGATCATTGGCCTGAGCATAATATGGGGAAGAATTTACCAATTTGACCCCATAGTATTCGGCAAAATCCCTCACCTCTTTAGCGACAAATGAAGTACCTTGGTCCGTAGTGAGAGTTTGGGGAATGCCGAATCTATGTATAATGTGTTTCAAGATGAAATCAATCACCTCGTCGTGAGTCATGTTCTTGAGCGGCACGACCTCGAGCCATTTGGTGAATTAATCTGTTGCCATCAACACGAACCGATGCCCTTTCGAGGACGGAGGATGAATTTGGCCGATGAAGTCTAAACTCCAACCTCAGAACGTCCATGGTTTGATAATAGGGTTAAGTGCCGACGCGGGCGCTAGCTAAATATTCCCAAACTTCTGACAAGCTTCGCACCCTCTATAGTACCTAAAACAGTCTTCAGTCATAGTCGACCAATAAAAATCTTCCCTTTTGAGCATCCAACTCATCTTTGGAGCAGACTGATGAGTACTGCAAAGCCCTTCATGTACTTCACCTGCAGCAACTCTAGCCTGATCGGGGTCCAAACACTTCAAAGCACCCCATCAATAGTTCAGCGATACAACACATCGTCGAGCAAAACAAATTTGAAAGCCCGTCGCCGAACTTTCCAATCAACCTTTTGGCTCGGGTTTCTCAAATATTGGATGATTGGGACCCTCCAATCATCCTCACTAACTAGAGGAGCAATGGCCAAATTCCCGCTAGAACTGGCTTCAAGATTTATCATTTGGACCTACCCCCGAGCACTAAACCTTCCTGACATAGGTCGGTCGAACCGACCCTGTTGGCCCGGTTAAACCGGCTATTGCCAGTTATCTGGCACAATTCGGTCTGACCGTCCTGACATGGTCGGTCAGACTGGGTATGCAAGGGCGGTTGGACTGTGCCCACAAAGCCGGTCAGACCGACAGTAATACCCTCGGGTGCTACATCATCTCCAATCATCGGCCTTTCCCGCGTGCAGAATTTGCCCCTCCTAATTTGATAGCCTGATGCTTGTTGAGCCAAGTCATTTGCATGTGAGTTGGCCTCTCTAGACACATGAGTAATCTCAAAATCATCAAAGGTAGAAATTAAGTCTACACACTTGTCCAAGTAGCTATTTAGCAAACCATTAAACCACTGAGCGAGCTTGGCTACTTGTTGTACGACTAATAATGAATCACCGTATGCATGAACATACTTCACACCCATGGAGTTTAACAACTCAAGACCTAGCAACAGGGCTTCGTATTCAACTTGATTATTAGTTGAATGAAATTCCAAACGGGTCGAGGTTTCAAAGTGCATACCACTCGGTGATATGAGTACCACTCCAACACCTTGGCCATTTTTGCAAGCAGAACCATTGAAGTAAAGTTTCCATGGTAATACTTCAATCAAGGCGACTTTATCACCCCAATTGACATCCACTTGGTGATCTACTATAAAATTAGCAACGACTTGACCTTTCATAGATTTCAATGGTTCATAAGCCAAATCATATTCGATCAACGCATACGCCCACTTGCCGATTCTTCCACTTAGAATCGACTTTTGCAACATGTATTTTATGACATCCGTTTGTCAAGTGACAATACATGTGCTAGGGAGAAGGTAATGATGTAATTTGGTACACGCATAATAGAGGGATAAACATAAATGCTCCACAAACACGTACCTTGTCTCAGCATCCAGAAGTCGACGACTCAAGAAAGTGATGATGTACTCTTTTCCTTCGATGTCTTGAGGCAACACGGCCCTAATCACGCTCTCCTCCGCGACAATATAAAGCCGAAATGGGATCACGGCCTTCGGCGCCCTTACCACTGGCGGCGTCGATAAGCACTCTTTGATTTTCTCAAACGCACGTTGCTGGTTCTCCCCCAAGTGAACTCGGCTTCATTTTTTAGACGGAGTATTGGGACGAAAGCATCGGTTTTTCCAGACAGGTTAGATATAAAGCGTCGCAAATAATTAACCTTGCCTAGCAATTTTTGTACATCTTTCTTACATGTCGGCGCTACACATCCTCTAATTTTCTCAAGTCTCTTGGGATCAATTTAGATGCCTCTTTGATGAATCATGAATCCCAAGAACTTACCCGCCGACACACCAAAAGCACATTTGAGCGGGTTCATTTTTAAGCCATACTGGCGCATTCTTTCGAAAGCAACTCTCAAATCGGCGAGGTGGTTCCCCATAGCGTCCGATTTGACCACAACATCATCTATATAAACTTCTAACATAACTCCCAGCAAATCATGAAAGATTAAGTTCATGGCACATTGGTATGTGGCGCTAGCATTCTTTAAACCAAACATCATTACTACCCACTCAAACAAACCGACAAAATCTGGGCAGCGAAAAGCCGTCCTAAAAACATCTTCTTCGGCCATAAAGATTTGATTATAACCAGTGTTGCCGTCAAGAAAACTTAGTACCTTATGTCCCGAGGCATCGTTGATCAACATGTCGGCTATCGGCATGGGATACTCGTCTTTCGGAGTAGCCTTGTTCAAATCCATGAAATCGACGCAGATGTGGATCTTGCCACTCTCCTTCTTCTCGACAGGCATGATGTTAGCGACCCATTCCGCGTACCTGCATGGCCTAATAAAACCTGCTGCTAATAGACATTCGATCTCCTCTTTAACTCGGTCATAAATGGCTGAATTGAAGTGGTGCGGCAGCTGTTTATAAGGCCTAAATCCGGGTTTGATGGGGAGCCGATGCTCAACAATCTCTCGGCTTAGCCCGGGCATCTCGCTGTAATCCCATGCGAAGAAATCAACATACGATTGAAGCAACTTTATTACTTCGGCCTTTACATCATTATTCAGATTCTGACTTACAAACGTCAGCCTTGGAACACTACCATATCCTATGTCTACTTGTTCTAAAGGGTCGGCCGACGAGAATCCTTGACCTAATTTCTCTACCTAGCTAGAGTCTTCGATGGCTTCGGCGATACCGTCTTGAGAAGACCGATACTGCTCCACGTGAGACTTTAACCAATCAAGATTAGCGCTAGACATTCTCCTATCTTAGACACAACCGAGCCACACCGGCTGGCTTCACAGAAATAGGAATGAACCTCCCCTCTGATACGCTGACAAAGTCATAATCCGAGAGGTCTCGTCCCGACAAACACTCTATCTCATCATGGGCGGCGTCATCGGATGCATCGGCCAAACTAACATGGGCCGATGTATCGGCGTGCGCTATCTCAACTTCGTCACCATTCCATTGTATGAGGCGCTGATGCAAGGTGGATGGTACACACTGATTTGCGTGGATCCAGTCACGCCCAAGCAATACATTATAGTTACCATGTATGTCGATGATGAAGAAGGCGGTAGGTAGCGTCTTGTTTCCCACCATCAGTTCTAGGGACAGTACCCTCTTGGCTTCCATCATGTCACCGTTGAAGCTGTTGAGGGTGACGTTGGTCTTCTTTAGGTCGTCTTCATCTTTGCCGAGCTTCCTTAGAAGGGAGTACGACATTAGGTTCACGGTGGCACTGCCATCGACAAGCATCCTCGAGATGGGCTTCCCGTCGATGTGTCCCCTTATGTAGAGGGGTCTCAGGTGATGGTTCATATCTCCGGGCTTCTCGAATACGGCATCTCGTGGGCCGAGGTCTAGTTGAGCGACCCCGGCCTCCTCCTGTAGTGGAGCGAACTCGAAAGGCAACATGACGACGCTGATGTCCATCGCCTGAGGAGGAGGCCCCTCGGAGACGGGAGTGTAGTCATCGTCGAGTAAATCGTCTTCATTGGAGCTAACAACGGGGGCCGAGTCATCGACTATGACTGGCCTAGGTCTCCAGACTTTCTTCACGGTGGCTTGGACATCCCTGAGGGTGCCCATGATGGCTGAGGACAGGTGCCAGGTGCCACGGTCTTGCTTCTAACATTTTTAGCCGAAGGGGACTTACTTGTATCGGCCTCGAGCGCCTTGCGTTTGCCATGAAAAGTCTCCTGCTCCTGATCGGTCGGACCGGCCATGGCAGGCCGGTCAGACCGGGCTGTGCCGAAAACTGTCGTAAGGCCGGTCGGACCGACCATAGTAGGCCTGTCAGACCGAGCTTCGGCTGAGTCTTCGCGCATTCCAGTCGGGGTATCCTTCGGGATTGGGACCTCCTGGGATCCAACCCTGATGACTATAACCTCTGAGGCGTCTCCATATTCACCCCTTTCGGCGATATCTCATGGAGCCCAGTTCTGGTGGACCACGGACAGGCGATGAACAATGTTGTTATGTTGTGCTGGAGTTTAAGTGTTCGTAGCCAAACATTGCACCAAATTCTCTGGTGGCGGAGGCCAAACCGGAGCCATCATCCAGCAGTAGGGTGGCGGCATCGGGGGATCTAGCGGCCTCATCCACTGAGTGCCAAACCTGTTGGCTAGTTGGGGGTCCGGCCACATTGATGGTACCTCGGACCAGACCAGTGAGGGGTCCTGCCAAGCCGGAGGTAAATTAGCCCATGGCGGAGGAGGGCCCGGCCACTGGAGGCTGAATCCCTCCGGAAGCTGCAAACCGCTCGAAGGGGGTGGGTTCGGCCACCGAGGCTCGGACCCACCCAGAGGCTGGAAACCCACCGGAGGAGGTGGGCTTGGCCACTGAGGCTCGAAGCCCCCTAAAAACAGGGGCCAAGCCGCAGGAGGGTTCGACCAGTGAGGTCTGAACCTTGTCGGAGGTTGGGACCAACCCGGAGGGGGGTTCAGCCACTGAAGTCCGAACCCTACCGGCTGCTGCATCCACTCTAAAGGAGTGTTCGGACCTTGAGGTCTGAATTCATCACACACGGGGCTTGTCCTCCTAGGGGGCTTCGACCGTCCCGTAGCCCGTGGGCGAACACCTTTTCTCTCGGACCTTCGCTGGTGCTTGTCCAAGAGCATTTTGTACGTCACCTTCAGCCTTCTGCGATGTTTGGCCGGAGATGATGACTTAATATTTTCTTTCCACACTCCTACCTCCGGATTCTTTGGTACAAGTATGCGTGTGCGAGCGTCTCCTATGATGATCTCCTTTCCCTTAGCCAACTCAGCCTGCTCTGGCCAAATCAACACCTTCTTCCCTTCTAGATCGATGTTGTTCATGGGGAAAGGGTCTTTGTCTAATTTCATTTTTGGATTTTCTTCTATTTTCAATCGTCCTTCCTCTATGGCCAATTGTACCTGTCAATGAAAAACGTTGCAATCATTAGTGTAGTGATAATGCGAGTCATGCCACTTGCAGTAGGGACGCCTTTTTAACTCGTCGGCAGATGGCATGACTTGCCCTTTCGGTAGCCATAGAAGTTGATTTTTCAGTAGGAAATCAAATATCTTATCACATTTAGTTACATCGAACGAATATCTAACTTCATCAGGCCGACTCTTAGAGGGAGATGGCCGCAATTCGGAGCAGGTGACGGTCTTAGACTTCGTGCTCCAAGTCCATTCGGTCGTGTAGGTGTCAGCCGGATCCTCTTCCTCCTCAGATCCTTCCTCGTCAGAGTGCTACATAGTGTGGATCTCAGCCCTTGGTTTGTTAAAAGTTTTGACGAATTTTCTGTCTTTGGCCCGGCCTTCCTGGACCAGGGCCTGCTGCAATACCTGGCTAACGTCCAAGAGGTTTTGATTGTCCATACGCTCCTTAATTTCTACCCGTAGGCCATTGCATACTAGATCTGCTAGATCCCTTTCCGATATGTTTAGGCTAAAACATTTATTCCTGGTATCTCTAAAGCGTTTAACATACTCAAAAACACTTTCGCCGGATTTTTGCCTAATTGCTATGAGGTGTGATAGCGTAAGCTCGGTCTCGCTTGTGTAGAAATAATCATGAAACTTTTGCTCTAGTTGATCCCATGTTTGCACAGAGTTCGGCGGGGGTGCCGAAAACCAAGTGAACTGTTGGGGGAATATATTTCCCTTAAACAAGGGCCAAATGACGTCAGCCTCCGAAGGCCTTCGGCCCAGAGCCCAACACTGTCAAAGCCTGTATCCTCCCCGAGAAGCTGTTTTCAGATCCCAAGGTACCCTTTGGAGGCCCCAGTTCGGAGGCCCCAGCTCGGAGGCCCAGTTCGGAGGCTCAGTTCGGAGGCCCAGCTCGGAGGCCCCGGTTCGGAGGCCCAGTTCTGAGGCACCAGTTCGGAGCCCCGGTTCGGAGGCCCCAGCTCGGAGGCCCCGGTTCGGAGGCTCAGTTCGGAGGCCCCGGTTCGGAGGCCCAGTTCGGAGGCCCCAGTTCGGAGGCTCAGTTCAGAGGCCCCAGCTCGGAGGCCCCAGCTCGGAGGCCCCAGCTCGGAGGCCCCGGTTCGGAGGCCCAGTTCGGAGGCACTAGTTCGGAGCCCCGGTTCGGAGGCCCCAGCTCGGAGGCTAGTTCGGAGGCTCGGTTCGGAGGCCCCAGTTCGGAGCCCTGGTTCGGAGCCCCAGTTCGGAGCTCCGGCCCTGCTCCGAACCTAGAAGATATTTACGCCCCGCTGTAGTGTAGAAGCCGTTGTGGGGGCCCCACTGCCCATAGTTTGTCACCTAGCTGGTCAAGATGTGACGTTACCTGACACGTCTATAAAGATGTAAAGCACTTCTGTACCATAGCTAGCTTCTTTTCCCCTCTCTGCTCCTATGAGCCTAGGGCTCATAGAGGGCATCTCGGTCTTTTCCTTTGGCCTGCGTGCCTATAAAAGCAGGGCCAAGCCCTTGTAACAAGGGACACTCTCCAGGGGGCCAAGAGACCCTAGAATTACTGCTCCACACTGAGGCATACCACGCCAAATCCACCACAAACTGGACGTAGGGCTATTATCCCCTAGGGGAGGTCCGAACCAGTATAAACCCTTTCTCCCTCTGAGAGAACCCATCGAGGTTCATTCTACGCATCATATACACACATACAAAACCTGTGCTGTAGCTAACAAAATTGCTACAACAGTTGGCGCCAACCGTGGGGACCTTAGTACTAAAAGCTAAGTTCTCTGCCATTGTCTGCAACTTGAAGTACGCTTGAGGGGGGAGCTTCGAAGCTTCATGCTTCGCGCACCCTTCGGCAAGGGGCTTCAGGTCCAGTCCGAAGGCCACCTTCGCCTTCCCTTCACATACCGGAGCTCACCCTCCAGCAAGGGGCTCCGCTTCATGCGTGGAAGGTCGTCGAAGCCCCAGGGGCTACAAGGCCAACCTTCAGCCATTTTGCGAGGTATGTCCACTGTCCGAAGTACCACTTCGATGTACCATCTCGCAATCACTTTGATATATATTCGAAGCCCTGCTTCACCTTAAAATTCGAAGCCTAGCTTCGCCTTTATAGCAAACTTTTGCCCCGTCGTGTTGGAAAAAATCGAAGCCATGCTTCGCCTTACCAAAAACCCGAAGCCTTGCTTCACCTTATTTAAAATTTGAAGCCCCGCTTCGCTTTATAAAATCCGGAGCATCCCTCCGAAGGCTACACAGCGCCTCCGGGCCCGTAGCAAATCCGGAGCACCCCTCCGAAGGCTACACAGCGCCTCCGGGCCCGTAGCAAATCTGGAGCACCCCTCCGAAGGCTACACAGCGCCTCCGGGCTCGTAGCAAGTTCAGAGCACCGCTCCGAAGGCTACACAGCGCCTTCGGGCCCGTAGCAAGTCAGGAGCATCCCTCTGAGAAACCATGTTGAAGAATATGGTTTTGATATTCCAGATGTGATGAGTGATTGTCAACGGAAGTAAATGGAAGGGAGAGAGGAAGACCTGCCGAGTATGAGGCGCATGTGACTCAGGTACACGGGCAGTGAGCGATGGCCGGGCAGAGGAGCTGCGGAGTCGGGCTGGCCCAATCCGGGTACATGGCTAGGAGCGGCAGATGATCCACTGGTCTGTTGACTGGGTTTGACTCAGGTACACGGGCGGCGAGCAATTGCCGGGCTGAGGAAGCTGCGGGGTCAAGTCGGCCCAATCCGGGTACCCGGTGCGAAGACGGTGGACGCTTTGTCAGTTTCGGCGGAAAACTGACAATCTATCATTAATTCGTTTTTAGGATATTAATATTTAGTTTTTAAGTTTAGAATATTTTTATTCGAGTCAGTTAATTTTTCTAAGAATAATTTAGTAATTTTCGGAATTTATTTTTAGAGTTAGTTTATTTTACCCGAGGGTAAAGTAGTCTTTTCATGTATTAGGATTTGCCTATAAATAGGCCCCTATCCCCTTGGGGATAGATGACTGTTTTTATTCTTTAGATCAATCTACAGTCCATTTTCATCTTCCACCGAAAATTTCTCTCCTGCGAATTTTACTCGTTTTTTTCCGCCGGCGTCACATCGGAGAAACAGAGCCCTTCTCAATTTGCACGCAAACCGAGGCACTAGCGGGCCCCATGGCGGATTTTAATCTCACGGCGACGAGCAGGACGTGAAATCTGCTAGCAGACGACGATCTCTCGAGTTTCTGCAGACGGTTCGCTGCGTGGTTGATAGATGCACGTGCGGCGGATTTTAATCTCACGGCGACGAGCAGGACGTGAAATCTGCTAGCAGGCGACGATCTCTCGAGTTTCTGCGGACGGTTCGCTGCGTGGTTGATAGATGCAGGTATTTGATCTAATCTCTTAATTTACAGTTAGATCAATTAAATAAATAATTGTCTATCTTTAATCTGTTAGTTGATTCATTGTTATTTTATCCTTTTTCTTGCTACATCGTATTAAGTACTATTATTTATTTAAATGATTTTAAATCTGCTAGTATAAATAAAAAGGGGGAAAATTAATTAAGATATTATTAGTTGAAATAATATTTTTATTTACTCGCAATGTATTAGGTTTATTTCTGAATTAATTTTTGAATAATCCAAATTTTATTCATTCGAATGGTATTTTATTTTTAGACTAAAATATAAATATCTCGTGATTTATCTAGGTGCTTTTATTTATTGCAGTATTTTTATTCAGTTTATCTTTAATATCATTTAAATTAAGATACCGATCATTTTTAGTCTGGACAACTTTAATTCCAGTAATTTGCTTTGCTAATATTATTTATCTCGTTAAGTTTGTTTGGGTGTTGGGTTTAAATCATAGTTTAGCAAGAAATTTATAGGCGCCCATTCACCCCCCCCCTCTGGTCGCTACTTTCGGTCCTACAAGTGGTATCAGAGCAAGGTTAGGTTTTTCTAATATCTTAACCAAGTCAAAACCTAGGTAGTGACCATGACGTCTTCTGGTAAAATCCCATCCCTAGAAGCTTTTGGCTACACTTATTGGAAGACTCGCATGCGAGCATACCTTATGAGCCAGAGCTCGGACATATGGGAGATTTGTGTTCATCCTAATTTCACGATAATGACTATTGCTGTGGATACTACTGAAAATGTAATTACCCAGCATCAAAATAATAGTAAGGCGGTGAACATTTTATTTTCTGGTCTAGGTCCTAGTGAGTTTGAGGGTGTTAGCCATCTCACCACTGCTCGTGAGATCTGGGCTACCCTCCAGGCACACCATGAGGGGACAGCTCAGGTCAAGGCTAGACTATATCAGACCTACCGGCGTGAGTATGAAAATTTCTCACAGAAGCCGGGTGAGACTGTTGAGGCTTTGTTTGGTCGTTTTCAATCGATCATTAGCAAGCTTCGCGTTAACAAGGCCGAGTGTGATCAGCTGGTCTCGGATCATGAGCAGGCGCTTAAAGTACTCCATACCTTGGACCCTAAGATCTGGGAGATAAAGGTTTCTTCTATTGTTGAGAGCGCGTCCTATGATACGTTGACCGTCGCAGAGCTTTTTAGTAAGCTCAAGGCCTCAGAGGTCGATATCCAGTTGAGATCAAATCTCACTGGTTCTGGATCAAAGACTCTGGCGCTTGCGACACCATCTGTTCATCCTAATGCCATGAGTTGTACTTCTTTTTCCCTGATGTCTATCTCCGAGGAACAACTTGATACTCTAGGAGATGATGATCTGTGCTTGTTTAACAACCGGGTGCGACGTGTCTATGATAAGCGAATGTTTAAGAGACACGGTACAAAATCCGGATGCTTTGAGTGTGGTGACCCAGGTCATTTTATTGCCGACTGTCCCAAGCAGAAGAATTACAAGAAGGGAACCGGCGACAACTTCTACAACTCCGGCAAGTACGACAACTCCACGAAGGGCAAGCCCAAGACAAGATTCTTTCAAAAGGCTCTAAAGGACTACAGGCGTGAGAACAAGAAGCGAGACAAGACCTTCTTCGCCGAGATGGAGAAAAGATACTCCAAGAGATCCTCGTCTTCCTCCTCGTCTTCAAGTTCAAGTGATGAAGAGATCGTGATCAGGAAGGGGAAGGACAGGGACAATCCGGCGGGCCTCTGTTTCATGGGCTTCAGGGACAAGCCGAAGAGTCGCTCACGTCACAGCCGAAGACCCCACAAGAGCTTCTGCTCAATGGCTCTTGGGGAGAAGAAAGAGAAGGACTCCTCCGACAACTCCGACGACGAAGACGATGAGAACGCATCTTCCTATGAACAAGAAGTTGTTAATTTACTAGAACAGAACAGTCAGGAGTTGAAGTATCAGGAGAAACTGCTTAGAGGGGCTAAGAAGAGGATAGATGAGCTTGAGAGTGAGCTTGCCACGGCAAATGGCAAGATTGAGAGTCTGTCTTCTTCCCCTTGCTTGGGTGATAGTGGTGAGTGCCCTAACTGTGAGGTGTTGTTGTGTGATCTAACGACTCTTAAGTACAGGTACACGGAGAGAGTAGATGAGAGAGACGCATTGGCCACTGAGCTTGAAAGCGCTCAGTAGGAGCTAAAAGATGCTCATGTCGCTGTTGTCGCACCTTGTGTAGACTGCCCATCCCATTTAGCTAGTATAGCCGAACTGAGAGCCAATAGTGATGAGCAGTTGAGCGAGCTAGCTGGAGTGAGAGCTGAGTTGGAGCAGACTAAGCTAGAGCTTGAGACCTTGTCGATTCCATCCACTGTTTGTGAGAACTGCTTATCTATTAGAATAGAGTTGATTAAGCTAAAAGCTGAGAAGTCTGTCGAAGTTGATAAAGAGTGTGAGATCTGCTTGTCTCAGGTGGAGGTGTTAGCTTCTTTGAGAGAGGAGCTAGCTGATGTTCAGAACGGGAACTTTTACCTCCGTTCAATCCTGAGTTGGATCAGTGCTAAAGAGCCACAACTCAGCATGATGATCCAGCAGTTCAAGAGACAGGATGGGTTTGGGATAGGTTACACCTATACCAAGGCTGATTTTGAGAGCGCCATTAGCCGAGCAGTGGAGTGGAGTAAGATGACTCCCGAACAGAGATATCCCAAGACTCACTCTACTGAGTCCTTTAAGGATAGTCAACCCAAGGATGGAGTGTTCCAAGAACAACCTAAAGCTCCACCTAAGAAGCAGATCTGGGTCCCAAAGCCTAAAACTCTCCACACTTCTCTTGATTCTTTACCTGGACCCTCTCACACCAAAGATGATACACCAAACACCACCAAGCCTAAGAATCCCAAGCCTCAACCACATACCAAGAAGCCTACCTATCACTGTGAGTTTTGTCAGAGAGATGGGCATCTTGAGGAGTATTGCTTTAGGAGGAAACGGGTTGAGCGAGCAGAGAGAGCTCGGGGTAGGCAGGAGCAGTTCTACCAGCAGGGTGGTAGACAGAGAGTTCCTCGACGTAGAGAGAGGCTAGAGGCCAGGCCACGTCGTGTAGGTGGTGGTAGAGGAGACGGTTTTCATGACCGTGCTCCGGAGGGTGGTTTCCGTTCCGGCAGAGTTCCAGATCATTATGGATACGGTTTTGGACCTCGTGACCGTGATTTTAGGAAGAACCGAAGACCGCGCTTTGATCCGCGCTTCAGTCCAGACTCATATGATTCCTTTTGCTTTCCTACATACGCGCAGATGGCTCGACACTGGTTCAATACTTTTACTAAACCTGGCATTGGACCATTTGGTCCCACTCATGATTATTGATCGTGTTTTGGGAGCTGTGTATCTTTTTAGGATATTTTGAGTCACCTTTTCATTGGTATCAGTTTTCCTTCTTCTTTATTTTTATTGAGTCTTTTTGTGTGTGCGTTCATATCATGCATAATCATAAATCACATTTTGAGCTTGCTTCTGTTATATGATTAATCTGCTTTACTTTCTCTAGCTAGTATATGTTTTTGATTACCTGTCGATGATCATGTTCTGTTCAAGTTCACATGATATATCTGATATTTGTCATATGCATGGCTTTTATGTTTTAAAATTGAAAAATGATCACCATTGCTTCTGGTAACTAGCATGTGTAGACTGAATGCTTTTGCTATCTTTTACATGCCTTGTAGCTAGATCCTCACTTAGATGCAGATATGCAACTTGGACATTTATATGCTTTAAATATGCAAATTGTGCTATAAATACGATAAAAATTCAGAAAAATGAAAAATTTATGCATTTTTATGATTATTAGAAAAGATCCAGGTGGGTTTGCTTTGTCGCATTGCATTGTTCTAGACTGCTTACCATAGCACTTTGGTATGAACTAGGACGTTGTAATGTATGCCAAGACCAATGTCTTAAGCTTCTAATGGTCCAGTTTTGGCTTAGACTTGACTTGGTCGGTTAGCATAAGGTTTGACATGCAAATAACCCCGGGCAGAAATAAAAAAAAAATCTCTGAAAAATTTAAAAAAATGACAAGTTTGCTGAAGCACTTTGTTTGGACAATGCTTATCTTGGTAGATATCAGTTAGCTTTTGCATATCATGTCTTACCTTGCTTGTCAACTAGAATATGTGGTGATGCTTTTGTTTGCAAAAAAAATTAAAAAATGCGTGCTAATGACTTTCTTTAGATATCATCTGTTACACTAATCATGTCATGTATCTTAGACAATATATCTTTTTCTATACCTGTTAGATGTTGTAATAGCAGTCAATCATATCTAAGAAGCGTGCTTTTCACTCCACCTGCACCCCATCTGCATTCATAGCATATTTTGAGGGGGGGCTGCATTTCAGGGGGAGTTCGTGTCTATGTCTCTTTAAAGTGCATTTAGTCTCACTTGATGAGTCCAGTTGTCAACAAGGGGGAGAAATTTTGGATATATTTTTGGCTTTCTCTGGGATTTATTTCAGGGGGAGTTCCTTGTTGGTAATTTTAAATGTTGGTAATTTTAAATATTTTGAGATTGCACTTGTTTTTGAGGCTTTATTTTTGGTTAACCATAATGACCGTTTTCGTGCTTTTATTTGGCTTTTGGTCATTAGGGTTAAACTTTTATTTTCTTTCGTCTATTTTCTTTTGTCTTTGTTTTTCTGTTTCCACATGTTTTGCAGGTTCTGGAGATGAGCTAAAAAGGGTGTTGACAATGCACTCATCAAGGGGGAGATTGAGAAACCATGTTGAAGAATATGGTTTTGATATTCCAGATGTGATGAGTGATTGTCAACGGAAGTAAATGGAAGGGAGAGAGGAAGACCTGCCGAGTCTGAGGCGCATGTGACTCAGGTACACGGGCAGTGAGCGACGGCCGGGCAGAGGAGCTGCGGAGTCGGGCTGGCCCAATCCGGGTACATGGCTAGGAGCGGCAGATGATCCACTGGTCTGTTGACTGGGTTTGACTCAGGTACACGGGCGGCGAGCGATTGCCGGGCTGAGGAAGCTGCGGGGTTAGGTCGGCCCAATCCGGGTACCCGGTGCGAAGACGGTGGACGGTTTGTCAGTTTCGGCGGAAAACTGAAAATCTATCATTAATTCATTTTTAGGATATTAATATTTAGTTTTTAAGTTTAGAATATTTTATTCGAGTCAGTTAATTTTTCTAAGAATAATTTAGTAATTTTCAGAATTTATTTTTAGAGTCAGTTTATTTTACCCGAGGGTAAAGTAGTCTTTTCATGTATTAGGATTTGCCTATAAATAGGCCCCTATCCCCTTGGGGATAGATGACTGTTTTTATTCTTTAGATCAATCTACAGTCCATTTTCATCTTCCACCGAAAATTTCTCTCCTGCGAATTTTTCTCGTTTTTTTCCGCCGGCGTCACATCGGAGAAACAGAGCCCTTCTCAATTTGCACGCAAACCGAGGCACTAGCGGGCCCCACGGCGGATTTTAATCTCACGGCGACGAGCAGGACGTGAAATCTGCTAGCAGGCGACGATCTCTCGAGTTTCTGCGGACGGTTCGCTGCGTGGTTGATAGATGCAGGTGCGGCGGATTTTAATCTCACGGCGACGAGCAGGACGTGAAATCTGCTAGCAGGCGACGATCTCTCGAGTTTCTGCGGACGGTTCACTGCGTGGTTGATAGATGCAGGTATTTGATCTAATCTCTTAATTTACAGTTAGATCAATTAAATAAATAATTGTCTATCTTTAATCTGTTAGTTGATTCATTGTTATTTTATCCTTTTTCTTGCTACATCGTATTAAGTACTATTATTTATTTAAATGATTTTAAATCTGCTAGTATAAATAAAAAGGGGGAAAATTAATTAAGATATTATTAGTTGAAATAATATTTTTATTTACTCGCAATGTATTAGGTTTATTTCTGAATTAATTTTGAATAATCCAAATTTTATTCATTCGAATGGTATTTTATTTTTAGACTAAAATATAAATATCTCGTGATTTATCTAGGTGCTTTTATTTATTGCAGTATTTTTATTCAGTTTATCTTTAATATCATTTAAATTAAGATACCGATCATTTTTAGTCTAGACAACTTTAATTCCAGTAATTTGCTTTGCTAATATTATTTATCTCGTTAAGTATGTTTGGGTGTTGGGTTTAAATCATAGTTTAGCAAGAAATTTATAGGCGCCCATTCACCCCCCCCTCTGGTCGCTACTTTCGGTCCTACACCCTCCGAAGGCTACACAACGCCTCTGGGCCCGTAGCAAGTCCGGAGCACCCCTCTGAAGGCTACACAGTGCCTCCGGGCCCGTAGCAAGTTCGGAGCACCCCTCCGAAGGCTACAAAGCGCCTCCGGGTCCGTAGCAAGTCTGGAGCACCCCTCCGAAGGCTACACACTGCCTCCGGGCCCGTAGCAGTAACAGGGACTCCGGGCCGTGGCCCGATGCATCCAGGGACTCCGGGCCATCGGCCTGATACGTCCAGGGATTCCGGGTTTCGTACCCGAAGCATCTCAGGGATTTCGGGTTCCGTACCCGAAGCATCCCAGGGTCGAAGGTGACCCGGGGTCGAAGATGGCTCAGAGCCGAAGGTGGCTCACATTATCACAGGTTCGGTGAATCCACACCAAATATCCTTTTCATTACAGAATCAAGCTCAGAAGCCTTGCTTCATTATCCAAACATGCTCCGAAGCCTTGCTTCGCGTGTCAAAATCTAATATACGCCTAAGCATGTCAAAGTCATGCTTCGCTTAAAATCTAGGTGCATTTCGGAGCCTTGCTCACGCACACCATCTAAATCCTAGCATGCCGAAGCATGCTTCGCTTAATTTGGATACAATGAAGCCTTTCTTAGCTCTAAATTAATGCATTCGAAGCCCAAAAGAGGCCTTCGCTCAGTGCATTCCAAGCATCCGAAGCCGCCAAAAGGCGCACCCCTTCGCATTTTTTATTGCCCGCACCAGCAACGGCTAAGTCCCTAGCTGCCACGAGCAAGGGGGGAAGCATGTATGCGAGGTGTGCGGATGTAATACGCAGTACGAAGCCAAACAATGTGAAGCATACAAACGAAGTATGCGAATACAATAAAATCCATTCATTGAATGATAATTGAGAAGTGTGTTACAAATATACTTCGAAAACAAATCTACGTGTAGTCTGTATCTAAGCCTAAGAAGAATCGAGTGTGAGGTCCCAACCCTCGCTTGCCTTTCTTTCGGCCAGGGCCCCCTCGGCTGGACAAAGCTTCGTCGGAGCCTGCTCTCCCACGTCCGGCTCGTCCAGGCTCCGAAGCCCGCATACCTCGTCTTCCACTTTGCAGGTCGCTCCGAGTTAGCGAAGCAGGCGGTGCCGTATCGAAGGCAGAAAAGTCTAAGGCTTCATCGCCTGCTAAGGCCGTTCGTGAAGGGAAAAACAAAAAACTCTGAAGGGACTCCGTCTTCACAGCGGCTAGCAAATCCTGAGGTACTTTGGAGATGGCTTCGCCGCCAGGCCCCCTCGGAAGCTTAAACCGAGGGGGGCCTTCGGACCTAGATACTTCGAGGACCGCCCACAACTGTCGAAGTTCTTCGGAGTCCTCGGGTACTTCGAGGTCTACATTCGGAGGCTGAGCCTGGGCAGGTATAAAAAAACCCCGCATTTATATTAATAAGCTGATAAAGTTTGTACAAGCCTGCAGCTAAGTGTTGCAAAGAAGCCTAAGGAGATCTACACCTTCGGAGGTGGAGGTGTCGATGTCGAAGACCTGTCCGGCAGGGCAGGTGCTTTGGATTGGCGAAGTCGTAGGGCCTTCTGGAGGTCGAGGACTGCTTTGCAGCCTTGTTCCTTCCAAGGCTCCTGTAGCCGCCGCCAGGCTCCGCGGACGTCCGGCGGAGGCGTCACCAAGTGCTGGCCCCCGAAGGCCACCGGCGTCACGGAGGTTGCTGCCTGGAGGTGGTTACACCCCGCTTCATGAAGCATGTGCAACACCCTTGGCCCGCGACTCGGTCGGCCATGAGGGCGAAGCCCTTCAGTGATTGCTCCGCCGTCGAAGCCATCGTCTTCAAGAAGTCTACGCGGTCCCCAATTGGGTCCTGGTCGCCGAAGTCGGGAACCCGGCACTCGGTCCCTATTCGCTCAAGGACTTCGGTCAGGCTCTGGGTGGCTTCGCCAAGGTTGTCCACGACGAAGTCTTCCAGCTTCTGAGCCCGTCGGCGGAGTGAAGCATTCTTCTTCGCCCGCCGGGCCTCGGCGTCCTTCAAAGCCTTGAGCTCCGCACGGAGTCGATCCATCTCCGAGGTCAAGGCATCCTTAGCCTTGTCGGCCTCAGCCCTCGCCGTCTCAGCCTCAGCCTTCGCCACCGCAGCCGAGGCCTCGGCCCGCCTTCGCTTCTCGGCTTCCACCGAGACTTCACGTCAGAGGGCCTCCCTCTCCTCTTCCAAGCGCGTCATCCGCCTGTCTGCAGAAGTCGAGGCCGCTGCGTTCAGTGCGAAGGCCTGCAGGAATACAGGAAATCATAAGTATTGGTCAAAGACTAAAGCACAGTTCGAAGGCTACAAAGGGCTTCGCTCACCCGCATGAGGGCTTCGTTCGCGCTGATGAAGAGCTCCGTGGGGTTCGAGTGGCTAAGTTGAGCCACCAAGTCCCCTGCCTCCGCAGCTACGCAAGCCTCGAGGAAGCCGTTGATCGCCACCTCCGTCATGGCCCCCTTCGGCCGAAAGGGGTGGACCACCTCATCCACCGCGGCCGCCTGCGCAGGCTTCGGCAAGGCAGGGCTTAGGCTAACCACATCGACCTCCTCGTCGCTTTGAAGGTCCTCTCCGCCGTGGCCTCCGCTGCCTCTGTCTTCGGACGAAGAGCTCTCGGACTCCGAGTCGCTGCCGCTGCCGCTGCTACTGCCGCTGCTGTCCAAAGCCTCTGTTGGCTTCGCCACGGCGTGCTTCGGTCCGGCTTCGTCTACCGGCTTCGCCCCTGTGGGCCTCGCTTCGGCATCCTCCTCTGTAGAAAGGCCAGGTCAAAATCCGCATATTGAAGACAAGCATGTTAAAAGAGTTTACCTTCGTCAGAAATCTCTTCGAAGGAAGGAGGGGCTATGTGTGCCCCCTAGTCCCTTCGCTGCGAGGATGGTGTATCGGCCTTCGCACCCGAAGTTGTTGCCGTCGAAGCCTCCACAGCCTTCTTGGTGGCTAGAGTAAGCGCGTCGGCCTCGACCGCCGGAGGTGTCACAGCCAGGGGCTCCGCTGCCTTCTTGGTGGCCGGAGTATTCGTGGGCTCCGCCGCAACCCCCTCCGGGTTGGAGACCTCGGTCGTAGGGACCGCTGGCCGAGCCCTCGAAGTATCAGGCTCGTCGTCATCCCCTCTCCTCCTCTTGGCACCGGCCGACGAGGTGGTAAGGTGGGAGAAGTCCGGCAGAGCAGGGAACACCTCGAGGCCAAGCACTGTCCATACCCTATTCCAGTGCTCCTAGGACCCCACTAGAGCGAGGCGCTGGGCCTGCTCCTCAGGTGTCGGAGTCCCGACGACTAGCTCCGCCGCCGCAATGGCCTCCTCCGGAGTCCTCATTTCGAGGTGGGCTTCATAAAAAGTTCAAGTCAGAATGAAGTTTCGCGAGGTACGAAAGTAAAAAGAGTTCGAAGCCTTACCAAAGCTGTCAAGGGCCAACTCACGAAGTTCCCCTTGGCCCGAAGCCTGGAAGAGCCCCTCCGGCCAGGAGCACGCGAGGGGGCTGAGTCGGAGGGTGATGAACTCCTCTGCGAGGTCCCTCGTACTCATCTTCGCCGCCACTTTCCGGAGCAGCAAGATCCTCGAGCGAAGGGTGTCCTCGCTGGTCTTCACCACCCCTTCGCGTCGATAAGAGATAAGGGCGTTAGTACTCCGAAGGGGAGAGTTCGCGCCGACGGAGGCATAGAACCATTCCTGATCCCACTTCGAGTACCACTTGTTGTTCACGGCCCTCGCCAGGAAGGCATCCTGGAACTCCTTCCGGAGCTGGAAGTTGGCGCTGCCAAAGGCCAGCGCCCTTTTGACGCAGTCTGTCCCCTCCCTCGGCTTCGACTGGCAGTTTGCGTCGTGGAGGGCGACGAAGACGTCCTCGCGACCCTCGCAGCCTTCGGCCCTCATGGCCCATTCGAAGACAGCCAGCCTCGCCACAACATTAGGCGAGAGTTGAGGAAGCTCGAGGTTGTAAGCTCTCAAGACTTCGCTCAGCATCCCGACCGCTGGCAGCCCGAGGCCGGCTTCGAAGAATGCCTCGAACACAACCACTTCGTCAGCCCGAGGCCTCGGCACGGCCTCCGACTTCTCCGGGACCCGAAGTTGGATCTTCGCTGCGATCCTCCCTTCGCAGGCCCTCCGGACGGACTCCTCCGTGGAGATCGAAGCCCTCATTTCCAGAGTTTGCTCGAACTTATCGGAGGGTGTCCGAAGGTCCCTCGGCCCCAGCCGCCTAGGTGCAGGCTTCGCTGCCGCAGCAGCTGTTGCCTGCAGTTGGGCGGAGCTCGAGCTCGGTCCCAGGGCCAAGGACTTCGCTTCTGCCTTCTTCGGCATTTTGGTGGGGCTTTGGAGCGAGGGGCTAAAGCTAGCGAAGGGTGCTCTGCGCGAAGCCAAAGAAGAGAAGAGAGCGAAGGTTGTAAGGTAATGAGAGGAAAGCAAATGAGAGCGTGCCGAAACTGATGGGGGAGTGGTCCCGATCTTCTGCTAGGTAAAGGATAAACTTGGGTTGGTGGAGAATCTCGACGTTGGCGATCTAAGGCTCCGGTCCGGCGGATCAAAATCTTGCAATCGTTACACCACTGTCTCCGTTGGTTATCAACCACGCAGAACGCAATTGACCTCGCCACGAAGGCTAATTCCTGCAAGCGAACCCAAGAACACAAGAAAGAACAGGAAGGATACAAATCGAATGCCAAAACAGACAAACGAAGATAAGGTGAGGTTTCACAAACGCCAATGCAGCAGCCAATCGGTCCGGTGCAAGAGGCGGGATCTAAACACAACAGTGTAGATGCAAACAAAGCAAAACCTAACCCTAAAGGCGGCTGGCGTGAGAATATATAGGGCGGCGGCCTGTGGGAGGTGAACAGACTTGGGCTGTGGGCTAGAAGATGTACAGACTCGGATTATGGGCCAACACGGCCCAGTTCTGTCACGCAGGACTGTTTTAAATACACAGGACGACTCAAGACTCCAAAAGAGGTGAAACCAACGGCAAACGATCCGTCTTCTCTTCAGCTTTCGAAAAAGTCAAAGAACGCGCCAATCGGACTTCGTATGAGGAAGTTATGCCCGTTTTGGTGCAGGGTGGTTGATGTAGTCCGAACCAGCGAATTCTTGACTTAAAATCATCCGTGCGACTCCGTCTTCAACTCCAATTCTTCTATTCTATCTCCCATGTTCCTAAGCAACAAAATATCGCTAGTATTCAGTAGCATCCCGTCCAAACAAATATTAACATAGTTGCTAAGGAAAGAATTAACCTCATGGTTCAAGCGACGGGCACGGGCGCGTGTGATTGGTCCTTGTAGTTGAATTGTAGGTGGAGGCTCCATGTGTGTATCATGTGAAGTGATGTCCTCATCATCCTCCCCCTCTTGAATTGGAGTCGTCCTCGACTCAAGCTCATCATCAACTCCCAAATAGGGCTTTAAATCTGAAATGTTAAATGTGGGACTAACCCCAAAAGCTGCAGGCAACTCAAGCTTATATGCATTGTC
This sequence comes from Zizania palustris, assembly GCA_019279435.1. Taxonomy (NCBI): domain Eukaryota; kingdom Viridiplantae; phylum Streptophyta; class Magnoliopsida; order Poales; family Poaceae; genus Zizania; species Zizania palustris. The sequence goes on along the minus strand of JAAALK010000080.1, from coordinate 1,020,663 downwards.
ATTTATCTTCTCAAGCACACGGAAAGGACCATCAGCACGGGGCATCAATTTAGACTTTCGTAAATCAGGAAAACGATCCTTGCGCAAGTGCAACCAAACAAGATCACCCGGTTCAAATGTTATCTCTTTTCTACCCTTACTACCATAAGCACGATATTTCTCATTCATTTTCTCTATGTTTGCTTTAGTAGTTTCATGCATCTTAAGTAATAATTCAGCACGTGTAGTAGCATCAAAATTCAATTTTTCAGATGGTGGTAATGATAGCAAATCAATGGGAGCACGTGGATTAAAGCCATAGACCACTTGAAACGGACTTACCTTAGTAGTGGAGTGTACTGACCTATTATATGCAAACTCAATATGAGGTAGACACTCTTCCCAAAGCTTCAAGTTGGTCTTCAAACAGCCCTCAACATGGTGGATAATGTGCGGTTGACGACCTCCGTTTGTCCATCCGTTTGGGGGTGACAAGTAGTAGAAAATAGCAGCTTCGTCCCCAACTTATGCCACAACGTCCTCCAAAAATGACTTAAGAATTTGGCACCACGATCTGAAACGATGGTATTGGGAACTCCATGCAAGCGTACGACCTCTCTGAAAAACAAATCAGCAACATTTGTAGCATCGTCGCTCTTGTGACAAGGTATAAAATGCGCCATTTTAGAGAAACGATCTACCACCACAAAATACTATCTCTCCCCCTCCTAGTTCTAGGTAATCCTAACACAAAATCCATAGAAATATCCTCCCAAGGTACACTAGGAACGGGCAAAGGCATATAAAGACCATGTGGGTTTAGACGGGACTTAGCTTTATTGCAAGTAGTGCATCGTGCCACATAGCGCTCAACATCTCGTCTCATCCTAGGCCAATAGAAGTGTGTGGACAGCACATCTTCGGTTTTCTTTGATCCAAAATGACCCATCAAACCACCACCATGTGCTTCCTGCAATAACAACAAGCGAAGAGAGCTAGCCGGCACACATAACTTGTTAGCACGAAAAAGATATCCATTATTCAGCACATATTTGTTCCAGGCACGGTTGTCTGTACAATTTGTAAAAGCATCTTTGAAGTCCAAATCAATAGCATACATGTCCTTCAATGTTTCTAAACCAAAGATCTTATAATCAAGTTGAGAGAGCAATGTATAACGTCTAGATAAAGCATCGGCAATCACATTATCTTTCCCTTTCTTATGCTTAATGATATATGGAAAAGTTTCAATAAATTCTACCCATTTAGCATGTCGTTTATTCAGATTTGCTTGACTACGTATATGCTTCAAAGCTTCATGATCCGAATGAATAATAAACTCCTTAGGCAAAAGGTAATGTTGCCAAGTTTCAAGCACACGCACTAAGGCATATAATTCCTTATCGTAGGTAGAATAGTTCAACTGTGGGCCATGTAATTTCTCACTAAAATAGGCCACGGGTTTACCTCCTTGCAGCAGCACACCTCCTAATCCAAACCCACTAGCATCACATTCTAACTCCAAAGGCTTACTGAAGTCGGGTAGGTGAAGTAGAGGTGTATGTGTAAGACGATCTTTGAGTGTGACAAAAGCTTGTTCATGTGCTGGCTCCCAAGTAAAAGTAACTCCCTTCTTGGTCAACTCATGCAAAGGACCGGCTATGGTGCTGAAATCTTTCACAAAACGTCGGTAGAAACCTGCAAGACCAAGAAAGCTACGTACCTGTGTGATAGTTTGGGGATGCGGCCAGCTGTTGATTGCTTCTACCTTTGCCGCGTCAACCTCAATGCCCTGTGAAGTGACAACATATCCAAGAAACACAACTCGATCCGTGCAAAACATGCACTTCTCAAGGTTACCAAACATTCTAGCCTCACGGAGGACAGAAAAAACAGCACGTAGTTGTTCAACATGTTCAGTGAGAGACTTGCTATAAACCAAGATATCATCAAAGTATACAACCACAAAGCGTCCTATAAAGTGCCGTAGGACTTCATTCATCAAGCGCATGAAGGTACTAGGTGCATTAGTAAGTCCAAAAGGCATGACAAGCCACTCATATAATCCAAACTTTGTTTTAAAAGCAGTTTTCCATTCATCACCTAGTTTCATGCGAATTTGGTGGTAGCCACTACGGAGATCGATCTTAGAAAAGATAATGGCACCACTAATCTCATCAAGCATGTCATCCAATCTAGGAATAGGGTGTCGATATCGAATGGTGATATTATTAATAGCACGACAATCAACACACATGCGCCAACTACCATCTTTCTTAGGTACCAAAAGAACGGGTACTGCACAAGGACTAAGGCTTTCACGGACGTACCCACGATCAAGAAGGTCCTGTACTTGGCGCTCAATTTCTTTTGTCTCCTCCGGATTGGTACGGTACGCTGCACGATTAGGAAGAGACGCTCCCGGGACCAAATCAATTTGGTGCTCGATGCCGCGTATCGGTGGCAGCCCGGGTGGTACCTCAGTAGGAAAAACATCTTTAAACTCCTGCAAAAGGTCAGTGACTGCAACAGGAACAGAGCTAGGAATGTTTGCAAGTGAAAACAACACGTTTGTGCAAATCAAGCCATATAGCAAGGGGGTATCATCACAAATTTCAGCAAGGTCAGTTTTAGTTGCAAGCATGACACGCCCTTTCAGATTTATAACTTGTGATGAAGAAGGAGAAGCAATTTTATCTTTCTGTTGCCTCAAAAGCGTCTTAGCTACTTGCTGATTTTCAGAATGTTGTTTGCTCTTTTGTGCATCCCTAGCATGTTTTTCTTGTTCAAATTTTACAATTTCAGCAGGAGTCATAGGAAGCAATGTAACTTTCTTTCCTTTATACATAAATGTGTACGTATTGCTCCTACCATGGTGGGTAGCATCAGTATCATACTCCCAAGGTCTACCAAGTAACAGAGAACATGCTTGCATTGGTACTACATCAAAATCAGCAGCTCTGAAGTATGTACCAATGGAAAATTTGATGTGAGCAGTTTGTGTTACCTTGACCTTACCGCTATTGTTGAACCATTGCACATGGTAAGGGTGTGGATCCGCACGTGTGGGAAGTTGAAGCTTCGTTACCATGTCGTGGCTCACCAAATTGTTGCAACTACCACTGTCGATGATGACACGTACACGATGGTTATTGACGCCGAAGAAGGTCTGAAACAGATTGTTCCGTTGTGCCCTGTCGTCCTGCTCCATGTGAGTGCTCAAGACGCGTTGTACAATAAGTGCTTCAAGGTCGGCAGTGGCATCCGACGCAATAACAGCGTCATCGTCGAATGTTTCATCATCTCCTGCAATGTTAGCAGCAAGTGCATATTCATCTTCAACATCACTAGCACTTACATAGCCACCGTCTTCCGTAGCAATATAAGCCCGCTGACTAGGGCAGTCTTTCATCACATGGCCAAATCCTTTGCATCGGTGACACTGGATCGCCGCAGAACGTGCAGTAGAGGCCGCCGAGGAGGTGGGCTTGGCTGGCGCCTTGGATGCTGCAGTCTTGGAACTCTCAACCTGGGTTGTAGATGTAGAAGGTGCTGATGTAGCCGCCGGTCGAGAAGGGGGTGGGGGTGGTCGTTACTGCTGACCACTTGAGCGTGAAGTAGCACCACCAATGTTGGTCCTCATGCTGCGTTGTGGTTGTTGGCGACCCTGCAATTCTTTTTCTGCAAGCATAGCAAGGTGGAAAAGACGAGTGATAGTATTGTATTCTTTATAATCAATGATATCCTGAATTTCACGTCTTAAACCACCATAAAAACGGGCCATTTTATCCTCATTGTCCTCCTCAATTTCAGCACGCATGCAACCTATTTGCAACTCCTGATAATACTCCTCTACCGATTTATTTCCTTGGTTTAGGCGCTGCAATTTTTTTCTCAAATCACGTTTATATGAAGGAGGGACCCATCTACCACGCATTTGCCGTTTTAACATATCCCAAGTTTGTGGTTCATTTCCAACCTGAACTATTTCAGTCCACCAAAGAAGAGCATATCCAGTGAAGTCACTAGTAGCTAAGCGCACGCGATGGATAGCAGGAACCATGTGAGCATTAAATTTTTGTTCGACTGACATCTCCCAATCTAAATATGCATCTGGATCATAGGTGCCAGCAAAAGGAGGTACTGAAAATTTTACCTTAGAGTAGGGATCATTGTTCCTGTGGTTGTCATTGTTACCTCGTGGAGGGCGGTTGCGGTGGCCGCCCATACCTTGATGGTTGAACTGAAAGCGATGACGTGCAGCCTCGTCAGGGTCAATGGCATTGTTTCCGGCATAGGATAGGTCGTCTTCCTCTTCAATATGATCGTCTTCCTCTTCAACATGGTCATCGTTGGCTCGTGCAGCAGGCAAGCGTGTTTCCAAGGCAGTCATCCGGTCTACTAGGTCAGCCACAGTACGTGCGAGACGTTCGATGGAATGTTGGGTCTGCCGCTGAGACTCTAGTAGAGCACGTCGTGAGACACATTCATTAAAATCAGATGGAGGGGTACCGCTGTTATCTGCCATGTTAGTGAAAGACAAAACAACAAAGAATAATCCTGATGGAAAACAGCTAGGTGTGCTGGTGGGTGTGGGGTGGAAGCAATCCGTCAAGCACCTTACCCACGCTTGCAAGTGTTCTTACCACGCCGCAGGGAGGTCACCGGCCTACAGGTGATGAACCAAGTGGAGGGTGGTGTACAATTGCAAGAAATGAACCTGTCCTGACCAAGAGAAAGGTGTAGCTTGGGAGGCAAAGTGAGTAGCAAGGATTAGCAATAGTAATAACAGTTAAACCAAGTTCAATAAGTGTTCCCAAGTACTCGTCAAGTTGCTGGCCTTAGTGCTCCCAAGGTGAAAATTCAAGCAATAGAGGGAAACTATGTGCCCAAAATTCAAATGGAAGCAACACAGGCCAAATTCAGCTCTCTGCAGATCGGACAAGAGATCGGACAAGAGATCGGACAAGGGATTGGACAAGCAGAAACTGCCACTGCCTGCCACTGATCGGACAAGAGATCGGACAAGAGTTCGGACAAGGGATTGGACAAGCAGAAACTGCCACTGCCTGCCACTGATCGGACAAGAGTTCGGACAAGCAACTAACAGGACCGCTTCTCTTTTTTTTTTAATTTTTTTTCTCCTTTTTTTCACTCTATTTTTTTGAACAAGGATGACCAGAGATGCAACCACAAAAATTGGCACCTACAACTGAGGTGGGATGTGGCTCACAAAAATTCAAACAAGTTCGCTGTCTGGCGAGCAAAAACTTTGTCCAATTTTTTTCTTTATCTTCCTGATTTGTTTTGGCGATTCTGGTGAGGGCTAACTGGGGAACCCTGTTAGGGTACCCACCCAAATTGGGTCAGGAACACGCTCAAAAAATTTCAGATTTTTCTGCCAAACGAGCGAAAAGTTATGCCTGTTTTACCGAAGGGGGGTCACAAAGACTGGATGTGGAGAACAAATAGGGTTGCGGAAGGGGGGTTTTTCGGTGGGGAATTTTTTTTTCTGAGACACAAGAACAACTACTACTCAAACGACACAAAGGGATGACTAAACTAGCAACAAGACTCGACCAAGAACACGAACTCAACAAAGTTAAAACTGAAATTAAAATCGCAAGGCACAAAGGGGTTCTCGGTGGGGAATTTTTTTGGTGCGATTTTCTGGACTCTGGGTAAAAACAAAAGCAGATCGAGATTACCTAACGGAAAAACTGAGCTCTGATACCAACTGATGGGGGAGTGGTCCCGATCTTCCGCTAGGTAAAGGATAAACTTGGGTTGGTGGAGAATCTCGACGTTGGCGATCCAAGGCTCCGGTCCGGCAGATCAAAACCTTGCAATCGTTACACCACTGTCTCCGTTGGTTATCAACCACGTAGAACGCGATTGACCTCGCCACGAAGGCTAATTCCTGCAAGCGAACCCAAGAACACAAGCAAGAACAGGAAGGATACAAATCGAATGCCAAAACAGACAAACGAAGATAAGGTGAGGCTTCACAAACGCCAATGCAGCAGCCAATCGGTCCGGTGCAAGAGGCGGGATCTAAACACAACAGTGTAGATGCAAACAAAGCAAAACCTAACCCTAAAGGCGGCTAGCGTGAGAATATATAGGGCGGCGGCCTGTGGGAGGTGAACAGACTTGGGCTGTGGGCTAGAAGATGTACAGACTCGGATTATGGGCCAACACGGCCCAGTTCTGTCACGCAGGACTGTTTTAAATACATAGGACGACTCAAGACTCCAAAAGAGGTGAAACCAACGGCAAACGATCCGTCTTCTCTTCATCTTTCGAAAAAGTCAAAGAACGCGCCAATCGGACTTCGTATGAGGAAGTTATGCCCGTTTTGGTGCAGGGTGGTTGATGTAGTCTGAACCAGCGAATTCTTGACTTAAAATCATCCGTGCGACTCCGTCTTCAACTCCAATTCTTCTATTCCATCTCCCATGTTCCTAAGCAACAAAATATCGCTAGTATTCAGTAGCATCCCGTCCAAACAAATATTAACATAGTTGCTAAGGAAAGAATTAACCTCATGGTTCAAGCGACGGGCACGGGCGCGTGTGATTGGTCCTTGTAGTTGAATTGTAGGTGGAGGCTCCATGTGTGTATCATGTGAAGTGATGTCCTCATCAGAAACCGCACGCGGTAAACCCCTATTTATAGGCGCGGTAAGAATTTCGACGGTCGTAGGCCGAACCCACTGCCGAGTGGGCCTCCAGCGAAGGCGAAGCGACCTAGCGCAGGGTAACGGTAACTTTCTAGCCGTCGTAGAGCCGTTTGGGCTCCCCAAGGTCATTCTGACAGCTGGCGCAGGCATTTATTACCTGCGGTTTGCGAAGCCACCTTCGGTCCAAGCTCCGAAGGCATGTTTTATCCGAAGTTGTAATTTTTAGGTCATTTGTCCCAAGGGCGCGCGCACCCCTTCGTCTCGAAGGCCTGCACGCGAGGGGCTACTGTTGGGGGAATATATTTCCCTTGAACAGGGGCCAAATGACGTCAGCCTCCGAAGGCCTTCGACCCGGAGCCCAACACTGTCAAAGCCTGTATCCTCCCCGAGAAGCTGTTTTCAGATCCCAAGGTACCCTTTGGAGGCCCTAGTTCGGAGGCCCCAGCTCGGAGGCCCCGGTTCGGAGGCCCAGTTCGAAGGCACCAGTTCGGAGCCCCGGTTCGGAGGCCCCAGCTCGGAGGCCCCAGCTCGGAGGCCCCGGTTCGGAGGCCCAGTTCGGAGGCACCAGTTCGGAGCCCTGGTTCGGAGGCCCCAGCTCAGAGGCCCCGGTTCGGAGGCTCAGTTCGGAGGCCCCGGTTCGGAGGCCCAGTTTGGAGGCACCAGTTCGGAGCCCCGGTTCGGAGGCCCCAGCTCGGAGGCCAGTTTGGAGGCTCGGTTAGGAGGCCCAGTTCGAAGGCCTCAGTTCGGAGCCCTGGTTCGGAGACCCAGTTCGGAGCTCCGGCCCTGCTCCGAACCTAGAAGATATTTACGCCCCGCTGTAGTGTAGAAGCCGTTCTGGGGGCCCCACTGCCCATAGTTTGTCACCTAGCTGGTCAAGATGTGATGTTACCTGACATGTCTGTAGAGCTGTAAAGAACTTTTGTACCATAGCTAGCTTCTTTTCCCCTCTCTGCCCCTATGAGCCTAGGGCTCATAGAGGGCATCTCGGTCTTTTCCTTTGGCCTGCGTGCCTATAAAAGCAGGGCCAAGCCCTTGTAACAAGGGACACTCTCCAGGGGGCCAAGAGACCCTGGAATTACTGCTCCACACTGAGGCATACCACGCCAAATCCACCACAAACTGGACGTAGGGCTATTATCTCCTAGGGGAGGTCCGAACCAGTATAAACCCTTTCTCCCTCTGAGAGAACCCATCGAGGTTCATTCTACGCATCATATACACACATACAAAACCTGTGCTGTAGCTAACACAATTGCTACAACATGAACGTAGTGCCGGACAACGACAAAGAAATAATCTGAGTTTTAATGCATCTGATCCACTGGCTTCGCCACATTGTGCTAGAAACTGGCTAATGTGTTCTAATGTAGATTTACTACCCTCGCCATCAAATTTCGTGAAATCTGGGACTCTATAACCACGAGGATACGAAATAGTGTCAAAGTGGTCAGGGTATGGTTTTCGATAAACTCCATCTCTATCCCGAGGTGCAAAGCCAGTGCATTCCCTAAATAGTGCGCGAATATGCTCCTCGATATCGTCGTGATCTAATGCTTGCGCGCGCCTTTCATGTGGTGGCGAGACGCGTGGTGGTATATTGACATGCTCTGGCCTGTGCTGTGGAGTGGGAGTATGCAGTGGAAGCTGCGGCGGCAGAGTAGGCATGGGCGTAGGCGGTGGTGGTACCTGGTAAGCTAGGTTTGCCTGTCCATAAGAGTAGTTATGTGTTTTGGCTGTGGAGGAAGTAGCCGGAAACGTGATGGTTTTTCCAGTATTACCGTCAGTTCTGCTATAGATATGATGTGTTGGCAGAATACTAGTAATCGGTGCTGGCGAATCAGCCTCAGTAAAACCAAATCTTCTAAACACTACCGCCACTTGCGAGACAACTGCGGGTTCTAGTTTATTGGCTAGCGAGGCGCTAACTGCTTGATCAACAGACACAGCTATCCTACGGTCTACTTATGAGGTGGATAAAGGGGGTGATGACGGGCGTACTTGGGCCAAGTTGAGGTTGTTGCGCATGACGAAGCCCGAGCGCGTTTTTATGCAATCTATGAGCATCAGTTCTTCGAGTTCTCTCTTTTTCGCTTCGATCTTTGCTCGGTCTTCCTCAGATATGTCTGCCAAGGTGGGTGTTATAATGTTGCGGTCGTCGATGTCTGTGCTTCCCACAATGTTCATCGACGATGTAGTGGAGGTAGACGTAGTAGACGTACCCGGCGCTGATGTAGAGGTAGTAGTCATGGTTGGCGTTGTCCCAGGCGGAGTCGCCAGAAAGTGTGTTGACGTAGAAATGCGCCCCCGCACATCGTCCGGTTCGACGTCCAAAAGTATCGCAACGATACCGACGCCACGTTCTGACTACCCTGTATAGTGACAAGGGATTTGGAGTCAACAGGCAATCAGATAAATAACTAATATTTTAATCCAATTGGCCGAAAGTATTAATAGCAATGTAAACAGTAACAAAATGACCAAAATACCTGGAATTGGCCAATTCGGAGGCCGATTCGGAGTTATAGCAGATATTGGTCCAAAGGGTCCTTGAGACGCCTTCGGCCTCAAGTCCGGTCAGACCAGAGGTACAACCCCGGTCAGACTGAAGGGCTACGAAGGGTCTTCAGGCGGTGCCCCGAAGGCAGGTGCGAAGTATGACTCCCACGATCGGACCGGTGAAGCTTCGTCGGTCGGACCGACCGTGCTACCCCGGTCACACCGGGCGAAGGGACCTCCGAACATTGGCCTTCGATCGCGCGGAGCTCCGGCGCGTAGGGCTCAGACTTCGGCTTCAGCGCGCCCGGCGTTAAGGGTCCCGGTCGGACCGGCGGAGTTCTGTCGGTCGGACCGGCTATTGTCGACAACGGCGTGACGAGGGTGCCCCGGTTAGACTGGTACCTCAACGCCGGTCGGACCGAAGTAACAGATCCGATCTGTTAAGCTTTGGTAAACGTAGAAAACAATCTCCAATTGCTCCCAAACTTCGCAGGGATGTTTAAGAAGGCAATTGACCTGCAAAAACTATCAGAGATCAAACACAATTCGGCCAGAGGGCCGAATTGCCAGGTAGGGGGGATAAAACCGATAAAAGGATAGCAATCCGTTACATGGATTAATGGGAGGTTCACAAGCGAACCAGCAAGGGTCACCGTGATTATGGACGCGGCAGACGGAGGGCTTTCAGGCAAACCCACGAAGATGCGAAAAGTAAAGAAAGTAAATACGATTAAAGGCTAGGGCTTTGGATTGATATGTTTTGGAGAGAGCCCCTTGAATCGGCCTTTCCCCTAGTATTTATAGGGGGTGGGCTTGTTATCCCTGGCTAGAGATAGAGTTAGATGCGTTCAAAACTCTGTTGAGATAATTTTTGGGCGAAAATACCTCGAATCCTACTCGGATCTGAAATCCAGACTCTGGCCGGTCTGACCGAGCCCATGGATCCGGTCTGACCGGACCTGGCCGGTTAGACTGGCCTACCATAGCCGGTCAGACCGGTCTTTGCTAGGTTGACATATTTTCGGTCAAAAATACTATTTTTCAGTATTTTCCTAGTTTGACCATTAATGCCATTTTTTTCTATAAACAACAGTAGGTAACCAAACGTTGCCGACATCATTCTTCGTCATCGACGTGCAAGGTAACTACAGCGTGCTGCTCGGGCGTGACTGGATTCACGCAAATTGCTATATTCCTTCTACTTTGCACCAATGCCTGATACAGTGGGACGACGATGACGTAGAAGTCATACCAGTAGACACTTCGGCCCAGGTAGCATTAGCCGATGTGTTCATCGATGCCATCCACAACAAAGTATGTCTATCAGGTAGATACCTTTTGGATTACGACTTCGTCAGCATATCCGGAGCATGTTTCGTGCCTGTGTCTGTAAAGCCAGCTGGTGTAGCACAACTATTCTTAAATTAGTAGTCATGTCTAGCAAAAGTAATCTTGATTGGTTGAAGTCTCGCGTAGAGAAATATCAGTCTTCTAAATACAGTATTGTTGAGGCCATTGAAGATTTTAGAGAAGTAGAAAAATTAGGACAAGGTTTTGCGTCGGCCGATCCATTAGAAGAAGTCGACATAGGCAATGGTAGCATTCTAAGGCCAACCTTTGTAAATCAAAATTTACAGGCTGATGATAAGGCCAAATTAATAAAATTGCTTCAGTCGTACATTGATTGTTTCGCATGGGAGTATAGCGATATGCCCGGATTAAACCACGAGCTCGTGGAGCATCGGCTACCTATTAAACCCGGGTTTAGGCCTTATAAACAGCCCACTCGTCGCTTTAATTCGGTCGTGTATGACCGAGTTAAAGAAGAGGTATAACGATTACTCAAAGTTGAGTTTATTAGGCCAGGCATGTATGTCGAATGGGTTGCTAATATCGTGCCTGTAGAGAAGAAAGGGAGCGGCAAAATACGAGTTTGTATTGATTTCAGGGACCTGAACAAAGCCACTCCAAAAGATGAGTATCCCATGCCGATAGCCGACATGTTGATCAACGATGCGTTAGGACACAAGGTACTAAGTTTTCTTGATGGCAACGCTGGTTATAATCAAATTTTTATGGACGAAGAGGATGTCTACAAGACAGCCTTTCGATAACCTAGTTTTGTCAGCTTGTTTGAGTGGGTCGTTATGAATTTTGGTTTAAAGAATGTTGGTGCTACATATCAACGTGCTATGACCTTGATCTTTCATGACTTGCTAGGAGTTATGTTAGAAGTATACATAGATGATGTTGTAGTCAAATCGGACGCTATGGGAAACCACTTAGCCGATTTAAAAGTTGCTTTTGATAGGATGTGTCAATATGGCTTGAAAATGAACCCGCTTGCCAAACCGATGTCATAAAATACATGTTGCAAAAGCCGATTCTAAGTGGAAGAATCGGAAAGTGGGCTTACGCTTTGATTGAATACGATTTGGCTTATGAACCTCTAAGAGCTATGAAAGGCCAAATTGTCGCTAATTTTATAGTTGATCACCACGTAGATGCCAATTGGGGTAACGATATTGCTCTAATTGAGGTAGTGCCATGGAAACTTTATTTTGATGGCTCAGCTTGTAAGAATGGCCAAGGTATCGGGGTAGTCCTCATATCACCTAGTGGCATGCACTTTGAAACCTCAGCCCGTTTAGAATTTCCTTCTACTAATAATCAAGCTGAATATGAAGCTTTATTGATAGGGCTTGAATTGCTAGAATCCATAGGTGCCAAACATGTTCATGTGCATGGAGATTCTCTGTTAGTAGTGCAACAAGTAGCTAAAAGTGCTCAATGTTTTAATGGCTTGCTATATAGTTACTTGGATAAATGTTTAGACATAATTGCAACTTTTGACGACTTCAAATTTTCTCACATGCCAAGAGAGTCCAATTCAATTGCGAATTACTTGGCTCAGCAAGCATCTGGCTATCAAGTCAGGAGAGGAAAATTTTCTATACAAGAAAGGCCAATACTTGGTCTCACTACCGAAGCCAGAAACTTTAGGCAGGCGTGAGGTCCGTCGGACCCTCTAGGTCGGACCCCTCCGGCCACTGGAGGGTGTTGCGTGCTGGAGCCTTCGTGCCAGAACCCTTCATCCGCTGGAGGGTCCTGCATGTCGGAGCCCTCATGCCGAAGCCTTTTGAGTGACAGAACCCTTTGGGAATCGGACCCCTTCGGCGGGAGGCTTCGGTCTGATCGGCTCCGCACAGCCGTTCCGATCAGCCTTCGGTAGAAGCATGAAAGACCCAGGGGCACTCTGAGGTTAGCAATTTAGACATTATTTAGTCAGCAAACCCTCCAGATGTCCATAAGGATGATTGGAGAATTCCAATCATCCAGTATTTAAAAAATCCCAATCAAAGGGTTGATCAGAAAGTTCGGCGACAAGCGTTTAAATTTGTGTTACTAGATGATGAATTATACCGCCAAACTATTGATGGAGTACTCTTAAAGTTATTAGATGCTCATCAATCCAAAGTAGCTACAGGAGAAGTCCATGAAGGGCTTTATGGCACTCATCAGTCAGCCTAGAAAATGAGTTGGATGCTCAAAAGAGCAGGTTACTGCTGGCCGACTATGACCGATGATTGTTTTAAATACTATAGATGGTGTGAAGCATGTCAAAGGTTTGGTGATATTCAGTTAGCTCCTGCATCACTACTTAATCCTATTGTCAAGCCATGGTCGTTCCGAGGTTGAGGTTTAGACTTCATCGGCCAAATTCATCCTCCCTCTTCAAAAAGGCATCGGTTCGTGTTGATGGCGACAGACTACTTCACCAAATGGACCAAAGCTATGCCTCTCAAGAATATGACTCACAACGAGGTAACTGATTTTATCTTGAAGCACATTATACATAGATTCGGTATTCCCCAAACTCTCACTACAGATCAAGGTACTTCATTTGTTGATAAAGAAGTGAGAGACTTTGCCAAATTTTATGGTATTAAGTTGATAAACTATTCACCATACTATTCTCAGGCCAATGGTCAGGTCGAGTCTAGTAATAAAATTGTGATTAAGCTCATTAAGAAGAAAATTGATGAGTTCCCTAAAAGGTGGTATGAAGTGCTTTCCGAGGCACTATGGGCTTGTAGAGTTGCAAAGTATGGTGCTACCAAAGTTAGTCTGTATGAGCTAGTGTATGGGCAAGAAGCCGTTCTACCAATAGAGGTGGATCTTGGCTCTTTAAGATTTCTTAAGCAAGATGGCTTATCGATCAATGAATATGAAACTCTTTTGAAAGTCAATTTAGATGAATTGACTGATAAGAGGTTAAGGGCTTTAGAAGCTATTGAGAAAGACATGAGGAGGATAGTAGAGCCTACAATAAAAAAGTGAAGCCAAAATCGTTTCAAGTTGGTGACTCGGTTTGGAAGACGATTTTACCCTTAGGCATTAAGAGCCCCAAATTTGGTAAATGGTCACCTAGTTGGGAAGGTCCTTTTAAAATAGTCGAAATTGCTCTAGGTAACGCATACTTGTTGGAATCCTTACAAGGAGAGCGGTTTCGGAGGGCCTTGAATGGCAGGTATTTGAAAAAGTACTTCCCAAGTGTATGGAAAAGCGCTTAAAAGTGTCGAAAGGCCGATATGGAAGGTATCATCTTTAGCCCGTTATGCTTTTTAGTTCACTTAGTTCACTAAAAGGCAGGGGGCATGTGTTGATAGCAAAAAATGGCATTAATGGTCAAGATTGTCAAAATATCAATTTTGGTAATTTGGGCCGAAAATACACATGTCCTAGATCAGGCCGAAGCCCTATAAGGCCGAAGGCCCATTGAGCCTTGGGCTTCGGAAGCCTCATGGCGGCCTGCTACCTTCGGCCCAGAGGCCTTCAGAGGCCTGCCTCTCCGAAGCTTCGGCCCAAGGAGCAGGCTTCAGTAGGCCCTACCGAAGGCCCACTTCGGGCTGATTTATCAGAGATAGATTTTGAGTCTGATTCTAGCTAATTTTATCCCTAAGTTTGATTAGGATGAATCCTACCAGATTAATCTTAGAGATAAGAAGACTAGCCCCTATAAATATAGGGGTGAGGCCGGTTCATAAAACCCCCAACACAAATCAATCACAAAGCCCTAGCTTTGAACCGTACCTTTACCTTTATTTACTTTTCTGCAACCTTCGTGGGTTTGCCTGGAAGCCCTCTGCCGGCCATGCCGAAACTGTGGTAAGCCTTGCTACTTCGCTCGTGAAGTACCCGTTAATCTACGTAACAGATTGCTATCGCCTTGTTACTTCGCCTGTGAAGTATCCGCTAATCTACGTAACAGATTGCTACCTTCGTTACACTACTGCAACACTTAGCAGATTCGGTCTCTAGGCCGAATTGGCACTTGATCTCTGTTCTGTTGTAGGTTTTCATGCTTGGAGCCCCTTCGCTGGAGGTGTCTGGAGCTAGGAAACTTGTTTTGGAGGCTGCCAGAACACCCCTCGGCGGACGCCTGCTTCTACTACCCATGTCAGGTTCGTCACGCCGTTATCGGTTTGTCCAAGTCTTGCACGCCAAAGCGCTCCGCAACAGGCTTCGTCACGCCTACACTTCATACCGCATGAAGTCACGCAGTGTGTTGCGCTAGGATATTTTTGTCGTGTCAAAGACTTCGCACCGAACCCCACGGTTCGGAGGTGATGTCGCATCGAGATCTGTTTGGAGTCTGATTTCAGCTAGATTGATCCGAACGTCGAAGACTACCTTCGGTGATACCCTTCGCACCAGATGCCGAAGGCCCCCTTCGGTGAACCCCTTCGCATAGTATACATCGAATCAGTTGGGCTCCGTTTAGCTGGTTGCTTTATTTTATTTAATATATTTTTCGGCTAATTGGATTATTTCTGTGTGATCTGATTACCTGGGGACTCCACCCCCCTTGCCACTGTTAAGGGTAATCGAAACGCGATGTCAATGTTTTGTTACGCTTAGGCTTGTCCCTAAGTATCTACACACTTTTGGATCATCGAACTGACCCAAGTGTAGGGGCCCGTTTTCGTGTCAACAAATCCAATAAATTTAAAGAAAAATTTAAAAAATCTAGGTTGCAACACTCGATCGGTAATATGGAGCTTAATGATTTTTAATTCTAAAAACACGAGACTTTTCATGGTGTTATGATATGATACGTACATGCTATGATAAAATTTTGGTATTTTTCTAGGTAAGTTTACTATTTTCTATTTATTAAGTGTTTCTATAAATTAAATTGAAATATGTGAAATTTGAACTGCAAGTACTTGAAATAATGAACATTTATAGTTAATAATTCTTATAATAACCGCTAATTTGGTATACTCGATACTTTGGACATTTGGAAAATATGTTATGTGGAAGGAAAGGGTGAAGAAGGTGTCAGATTACTATGATCTCATTGACAACACCATAAACATGCTTCCTGGAGCTAGAAGGGGCAACATGGACACAACGGGATTGATGGCCATAGCCATTACTATTCTCTATGCTCGAAGCATAAAATTCGTTGTTAATGGAGTTGGGTCAATAGGACCAGCTAGTGTGGCGTCGATACCAGCAGTCGGTTGGTTGCATGCGGTGACCCACTATGCAAAGCAATATGGCGTGTGGCAGAAGCCCAAGTGCAACGATAATGGTGGACTAGCATAGTTGTACACTAGCGCCAATCTGAATGTTGTCCTACTCTATAAGGCAAACATCACCCTATTCACCAACCGCCAAATCTTAAATGGCGTACATGTGCAAGCTAGCAAACAACGATGCCACCGTCTTTAGCTCCTGCAACTACGCCAACATCGTGTTGTGAAAAATAGAATTAAATAGAAATTCTATTTTGGTATTTTCTATTGGGCCACTAGTGGGCTGGTTAATAAGGCCCATTAGGGCATAGCAGAAATAGATGTGAGGCAGGTAGGGAATTGTGTCACTGCTCAAGCTTAGGCTTGCGGGGACGCTAATAAAAACAGGCACTCTGCCCATGTACGATGGTTGTCGGTGATTGCATCATGCATGGATTCCGTGGAAAAGCCTCCTCTATCTGCATATTTCTTGAGAAGTCCAGACTCCTTCCAGACTGCAGAAAATAGATAAGTCTCCAATCAATTTTTCCTTTTTTGTTCGACTCTTTCTTTGGCTGTTCGCTGTGTGGACTGGCCATGATACGAGTGTTTTTTTGTGAAGAATAACCACAAAAGGCTGTTCAGAGATCATTTTGAAGAAAGGGGTTGGAGGTGTTGAGCAGCCAACATTTAGGCTCAACTTCGCATCATGGTGTGTCACGAGGTGCGGAAGGGGCACTATATCTCCACTATCGTTGTTAGTAAACTGCGGCACAAGTGGTGGCAATTGGATTCCTGGGACAACAACAAATCAGTCATGCCTTACTCTGACTTCTAAATAGTTTTGAGTGCTTGTTCATACGGTGAGTATTCTGTGACAAATACTTCTTTTTCATTATATGTAATGCCATTAGTAGGCTTCTATTGACATCATGAGAAAATAAACTAAGATTTCATGAACACCGCTATCTATCATTAGAGAGGTATCCTTAGTCACTACGATGTTGAGGTGTATCTTAAGTTGTTACTTCTATTATTTTTCTATGATATGTTTTGGTGCCTTGCAAATTCTGTACTAATTATCATGCTAACCATATGGCTTAACACATCGTTCTAGGTTGTCTTGCTATTCTAATCAGTAGGCTTCACCTTGTATGTAATAAATTTCCTTTCTTCCCTTCCTCGATTCTAATGATAGGTTTTGCACAACTTTTAAAAAACATCATTAATTTATAGGCTATTTCTATTTCATTGCAACGGCAAAATAAAGTTCTTCTTAAGAGCTTCATCACGAACTTCATATCAATTTAGCCCAACTCAAATCCCTATCTGATCTATTTGGATCTCTATCCAAATGTTTGGATCTCTATATAAATTTAGCCCAATTCGAATCCAATGTTCCAACCCATTAAGTGTGTGACCCTATAGGTTCACGCATAGCTTGGTTAACATATGGAAATACTTTCCATAATCCGTTAACAACAATTTGTGCTTGGTTTCCCAACCATTTGTGCTTGGTTTTCTCTTTTTGCTCTTGTTAGGCTCACTTTGTTTCTTTGCATTCAGATGAGACCACGGTTAGGGGTGAAAGCGGATCCGATACAAGCGGATAATACTCATACCATATCCTATACTATTTTTGTACTACGGATTCAGATTTGGATCGGATGTTAAACAAATGCGGATACGGAACAGATTATTTTGGATACCGGAATCGGTGCGGACTCCGGTCGGAAACAGATTAAAACTATCGGATAATACAACAATGTGTGTGATAGTGGGAATAAATAATAAATATCAACATGCTTATAGCCAATCATACAAATATACACCATAATGCTAGCAATATAGAATAACGAAAATAACAATTTAACAAAAGACAATATGATATTCATTGCTCCATTACTAGCAGCATATTTAGGCCTCCAAAAATCCATATATCATTATCATGAACCAATAAACAAAATAAAATAATTCAATTTCTTACATACAAAGGGAAATGATCTGTTAGAATTTAGATACACATGTATTTTTATGAAAGAACACACAATTTCATTGGTCACTACAAAATGAATTGATTTTAGATCTATGTGCAATCAATATTTTTCTACTAGCAGCATATGAATTGATTTCATATGATTTATGTTAGCATGAGCAGTGTTGTTTGGCTATTTTACCTATCTTGTTGTCATGTTGTTTGGCTGCTCTATTTGGAAGATGGCTGGTTGGTGAGTGCCCTTGCCTGCTAATCTGCTAGCTTCACGGAATCACGGCTTCACAAATTCGCAGTAATGCAGTCAGAAATTCAAACTACAACAAGCAGTGTAGGCCATGAACTCATGAAACACTTAGCACTGACTCTCAGTTTTGCAACACAGCAGCGCCGGTGATCGGGACTCCTCGGCGATCCACATGGCAGTGCAATAGCAGTCTCTCATGCGACAGTGCAGTAGTAGTGCATCTGGCAGCACTCCAGGTCTCTAGCAATCAGCCGATCACCACTTCACCAGCGCCTAGCGGTAGCGCCTCCACCTCACGCCCAAATACGACCTATCTGGCTATCTCATGCAGTGGCAGGAGACGAGGACTCTAGGAGGCAGGAGGCGAGGAGTCACACAATAATTTTAGGGTTTGAGTTTATTACTGTTTGCAGTACATAGGCTACAGAAATACTTTGGGCTAATGGGCTAGCCCAAGAAAAATCAAATTATCTGATTTTTTACATTCAAATAATCTGAATTAATTATTAGATAATCTGAATCCATTGGATGTTAGTGATACTATATCCGTATCTGCATCCACATAAAAAAAATCTGAATTCGGATCCAGATCCATCAAATTTCAAAAAATACTACCATATCCTCAATCCAACCGGATTCGGATCGGATATTATCCTATCCGCTTTCACCCTAACCATGGTGAGATCTATAGACAATTTTGATGCAACCATTTGTGTCAGTCAAGGGCTAAGACACAAACATGTTATGGAAAAATAACCACCAATCAGTTACCACCAGCGGCTCAATAATGGTTTCTAGATCTTCTATTTGATCATGTTTCTACGATTATATACCTCATTTAGTAAAAATGAAACTGATTATCATTTATTCATTTATTCAAATCACTCTACTATATAATATAATTTGAGAATGGTTTACTCACCCATGACCTACCATCCAGCGAATCCTAGCCGTTCAACATCCAATCTACAACGTGAGCCATTGGATCATGTCACGCTTTCCCCGCATTGCCCAACAATTCCCACACCTCGCCCTCTCGTAAAACCCACATCGCCCAACAATTCCCACGCCGCATATAACCCTAATCCTCAATCTGCCTACACCCGCCTTCAACCACCGCCTCCGGTCGCCACCGGCCACCGCCAATGCCTCTTCGGTGCTAGCTCGCCATCCCACGCCACCCGTTGTGGCTGCCTAGCCCCGTGCCTAGTGTCCTCCCACATGATTGGTGTAAGTAACTGTAACACCCCAAATTTTCAAAGAAATAAAAATATCATTTAATTCAATTTCCTGGATTTTATTATTTTGAAAATACTTTTAAATACCCTTCTATACCATTTTGAACTACAACATAGAGTTAATGACCAAACCAGGAGCTGAAAATTTTTGTATAAACTCCCAAGGCCGAAATATATTTTTGAGAATTTTTATAAGTTTTTATCAACCTTGGAAGTAGCCTTATTATTTTAAACCAATTTCTGCAATTATTTTAAACAGAAAACATTTTAAACAGTAACGGGCTCCCTCCCCTTCTTTTCTCTCTCCCGGCCGGCCCAGCCCACTCCCTCCCGTGCGCTCGGACTGACACCCGGGCCCCGCCTGTCAGCGAGCCCTCCTCTCTTCGCGCGCGCGCCCGACGCCTCGGCCCCACCCGTCAGCCCCCTCTCTCGCACGTTCGCACCCGCTGACCACCTTGGCCCACCTGTCGGACCCGTCTTCCCCGCGAGATCCGCCCCCAAATCCCCCCCCCTCGCCGGCAGAAACCCTAGCCCCACCTCGGATTCGCTCTCGCCGGCCCCCTCTCCTTAATTACTCGTCGGCATTGATTTCCCCGTGCTCTCCCGACCGTTTCCCCCTTTATTTCGCCGCGCCATCGCCCCCGGATAAGCGCTCGCATGCATGGCAGGAGCTCGCCGGCGTTGAAGAGAGCCTTTACTCTCGGCCTCCCCCGATTACGCCCCCTCTGCCCCCGCCGACGACCCTATATAAACCCCCTGGCCATCCGCAATGCACCCCTACGCCCTAACACTGCGAGAACCAACCAGAGCGCCCCAATTCGCCTTTTTACTCTCCACCGCCGCCCGCACTTCAGCCGTCGCTCGCCGTCGCCGGAGCCCCTCTCCGCCCGCGCCGACCGCACCGCCATGACCACCAGGACCTCACCGACCCCGCCCACCACTCCGTCGTCGACGAAACCTGCCGGATCGCCGTCGCCGCCGAGGACCCGAACGCCTTCACTGCCTCCACTCGTCGTCGGCCTCGCTCCGTCGACCGTTCGTCACCGCAAGGGTACCCTCGTGACCCCCTCATCGCCCTCGTTCCATTTTAGGCCCTAGCTTCGACCGCCATCGCTCGACGTGGCCTCTGGCCCGCTCGCCGTCGCCGGAGAAGACGACCGGCACGGGCTGAGTACCCGTGCCGTGTCGGATTCACGCGCGACCGTGCGATCTGGATCCGACGGTGACGATTAATTCCCGCGTGCGATTTAATCTGATCCGTTAGATCTCGGCAAAGGGGTACGTTTTAATCTCGTGCGTCCGTTAGTATTTAAAACCCGCGTTCGATCCCGTGCGTCCACGTAGTACCCTTTCGCGTGTTTTAATCCTGGCCGTCCGTTATCACTTATGCGCCCTGCCTCGCCCTCGCGCATTGGATCTGGATCTGACGGTCCAGATTGGGCCGGACCACGCGCACAGTGTGCGGGTTCACCGTGGGCCTGGCTCACCGTGGACCCGAGGGGATTTAAATTTAGAAATAAATTCCAGAAACTATTTAAAACTTGTAAAATTCATATATGGCGCATTTGAACTCAAAAAATTGTCATTTCAATTTCAGAAAATTTGTAAAATTATTCTCTACGTGTTCATACAATAAAAACAATAGGTTTACTTTGGACTTTTCATGTTTATTTAAATAGGTATCCAAATGCCCTTAGGGTTAAAAATATAATTTCAAATGTTTAAACTTCAGTAAAATTTATATTTATTCCTTTCTGTTTATACACTAAAAACCACTAAGTATTCTATGTACCATTCATTTTAAATTAATTAGAAAACTTAAGATGAGATTAATCACTTTTAAAACCCCTTTGTACCAAGGACAACACATCATTATAATTCCTTTTAAATGATTTATAAAATTAATTTCAGAGGTACCATAACTTGATCTTCTTTAAATTAAACCAATTTAAACCTATGTGCTTGTTGTGTGGTTTTATATTGTTTAATTGAATGTTGTATTTATTTTATTTTACTTTAATTATATTGGGAAGACTACGACGTCCCTGAGGAGCCGGAATATTTCCCGGAAGTTCCTCCCTCACCCTTCGCTGATCAAGGCAAGTCACCAAACCAATCTTTTGAGCATATTGAACCCATGTTTGATTAAACTATCGCTAAAACACATAGGTTATACATGCATTAGTCAAATGAACCCTTACAATATATTTATTTAGGATCCCCCGACCTTGATGTGCAACTCAAGCCATGCTATCTCGCCTAACCTCCTTGTCACCACATGATTAATGATATTAGCTAGTGTCCAATGTATTGACACGATCGCTATAGGATAAAAATGAGTCGTAGTAAAATGGTTCTACTATATGATCCCCGTTACTTCTTATCCTTGGATTTCTGTTGGTGATGAGTTATGGTTGTGAGTGTATGCATGGTGGGTTCCGGGTGCAAGCTAGGGCATTGGTCGGTAGCACCCGGGGCACTATAAGGACCGGTCTGAGGGATCCATTGCAATACAGTTCCGTACTAACCACAAGTCTAATGGGTAAGTCCTAACTAAGGTATGGAGTGTTCCAAACCGAGGCCACCATTTGAAGATGGGTCAAGCAGCACCTGCGGGTGGCTTGTACCGACGTGGCGCAAAAGGGGGTGCGACGTTAGCCGGGATGCGGCCCGGCGCGCCAGCGAAACCTAGAGCGGGTGGTTATCGCTTGGAGCATTTCATGCCGAGGTTTTGGCACGAGTTCCCGTGGTATGGGTCATCTCGTTTGGGATGAGTGCGTGCCTTGTGGGTACAGTAGTACATCTCTTATCAGAGTCTTAAATCTTTTCGAAAAGCCGAGCCCACGGTCAAGGGCGGGTTGCGTGACATCCCATAGTTAGATTACTTTGAATATGTATGTGCATGATGGTTTGACATGTAAGGACTGTTGTGCGAGGAGGTAAAACGTACTCCTCGAGTTAGATGATGTCGTTGATGCTCATGTTTACTTTTCCGCATGATTAAATTTGACTACACTAAATACAATAACTGAAAATGTACTTTTCCACACTGTTAGCCATTACCCTTCCTTGTTTATTATCCTGCATTATTACTTACATTTGTGGTGGCTTGTTGAGTACTTTTTGTACTCATACCCGTTGGACCCCACAGAGGATGCCTACTATAAAGACGGTCTGGAGTAGCGACCCAGTCAAGCAAAGATCCTGAAGAAGGCGTTCATCATGCTATTTACTTTTATTACTATTTTTATTTCAACTCTGATGTAATAAATATGGTCTGCGCGCCATGAATACTGTCGTATGTACGCTTGTCGCGTGATGAACCTCTTGTATTATTGTTTTTCTTTGGAAATTCAATAATGTTCTGATTTCGGTAAATCGGGGAGCCACAAGATGGTATCAGAGCCGACTTGACTGTAGGAAGCCAAACAAACCCACCTAGCCATTAGCTGCAGAAAATTATTTCTCGAAAACATACTTTATAAACTTTCTTTCTCCCCTCACTTTTTCTTCAACTTGCTTTTTTGTAGATGCCTGTCTACCAAGTACACAGTTATTGCCGCCACTTCGAGGGCTTCGTCAGGGAGCTCCGGATGATGCTCACATTCCTCGGGTTCCTCTTCGAGCCCGAATTCCAAGGAGTGTACTTGGAGGATTTTGCCGGACCCTGCGACGTCTCCCTCACCGTCCACGGCTCCGGGGAGCATCTGTCGTCCTACACCACCGTGCTTGGAGGGCCGACGTTCGACGTCGCGTGCCAACGAGTCGCCCTACAGGCCCTTATGGAGCTAAGGATGATCTACGATGATCGTCTTCAGAACTCGTCTTTTCGGCTTGTGCCGAAGCGCACTCCCGGCGCCTACCGTAGCATCTACCTCGGAGTTCACTCCGTGCGTGATCCGGTCATGGCCCGGCAGTCGCGTCTTCTACAGGCTATGGACGACCTCCATACTGAGGCGGTGCTCGACGCCGATGAGCACCATGAGGCAGTTGAGTTTCTTCGTGAGGAGACAAAGAACTTGATCCAGCAGAACGGCGAGCTGCAGCGCAAGATCATGCAGCTGCAGAAGGACATCGCTGAGATGGTTCCTCTCCTTCCTAGGAAGAGGAAGCCCATCCGTGAGCCCGTCCCTCGCCCCAAGCGGATCCCACCTCACCCCTCCACCGCTGGACCGTCTACCGCCAGCGCCCCTGCACCACGCCCCGGTCTCGTCTCCGACCCCATCATCGAGAACTTTCTCGAACCCACCATCCCTCAGGAGCCGCGTACCCGTGGTTCTGAGAGCACGGAGACCGCCTCCGGTGGCGATTAGACGTTAGGAGTCGCTATCTTAAATAAAACAAAATTTTGTATGTGGTGCTATCCACAACGAGTGTGTTGTGGATAGAATAAAAGCTTGATTGTAATGAACAATTTTTACCACTTTATATATATGCCTGAGCCTTATGAGGTATTTTTGATAGTATTATTGTTTCATCATCTTTTTGCCTTATAATGTCGTATATTCAGAAAATGGCCGACCACCAGAACACCAGCTCCAACAACAGAGAAGGAGGAAGCCGCGACGCACGCGAGGGTGTTGTACCCAACTGGGGTGCCACATGCCCACGTCAGTCTGGGTCGCCCTCCGCCAACCACCCCACTTTGGCGGAGATGATGGCGAATCAGAACCAGCTGATCACCGCCCTCCTCACCCAGATGCAGCACCAATAGACTCAGTTGGACCGCCTGCAGAATGGGGAAGTCGTCCCTCGCGCACCAGCACCCGCACCCACTCCCCAACTCTCGGAGTTTCTGCGCGTGCGCCCGCCCATCTTCTCAAGCACCACCAACCCAATGGAGGCCGGAGATTGGCTCCGCACCATTGGGAAGAAGCTTGACCTCCTCCCCTGCACCGACCGGGAGCGAGTGGCCTTCGCCACTCATCAGCTCCAGGGTCCCACCGCTGAATGGTGGGACAACTACCGTGAGTCCTCACCGGAGGACCACGTGGTGACCTGGGCGGAGTTCACCATCGCCTTCCGTGCCGCCCACGTCCCCGCCGGTGTCATCGCAGTGAAGCAGCAGGAGTTCCGCGACCTGCAGCAAGGCAGTCGGACTGTCATGGAGTACCTCCATGAGTTCAAACCGCCTCGCCCGCTACGCACCGGAAGAAGTGCGCACCGACGCCCTCCGCCAGGCCAAGTTCCTTCGAGGACTTAAGGATGAGCTGTCCATCCAGCTCGTCGCCACCGACTACGCCGACTTCCAACGGCTAGTCAATAAAGCGCTCATCCAAGAGACTGAGCAGAACAGGTTGGACCTCAAGAAGAGGAAGATGATCGCCTTCAAGCATCAGCAGGCGAACTCTCAGAGGCCCCGCTTCATCCCTCCGCCACCAGCGCCCGCCTACCATCCTCGGCCCGCCTACAGGTCACCTCACGCCACCGGTGGATCCAACGCCAGGCATCCTCGCCCCGCTCCGGCCGCTCAGCCGACGTTAGCCGCCAAGGCCCCGATCTTGAAGGATCGCCAAGGGAGGTCGGTCGTCTGCTTCAACTGCCGCAAGGAAGGGCACTATTTGCACCAGTGTCCTCACCCCAAGCAGTCCCAAGGCACGGCACCCAACCAGGCGGTACGTTCCCGCGTCAACCACATCAACGCGGAGGAAGCTCAGGAGGCTCCTGAAGTCGTGCTCGGTACGTTCAATGTGAATTCCGTACCAGCCGTAGTATTATTTGACTCTTGAGCTACACACTCCTTCGTCTAAGAAGATTTTGTGAAAATCAACGAACTGGACGTACTCCCTCTATCCGTACCCATGGTGATTGCCACTCCAGGCAATAGAACCTTAGCCCGCTCATACAGCCCTAAGGTTTAGATAGAGATCCAAGGAGTATTATTTCGAGCCGAGCCAGTCCTCATAAAATGCGCCGAATCTCGACCTCATCCTAGGG